>JAWPHD010004767.1:0-179110 GCA_037043455.1 Cyrtodaria siliqua | reverse complement strand
GTATGATTATACTGGTATATAAGTGGAAAACTTCAGCACTGAATTGCGAACACGTCAGCCCCATAGATGGAGATCTCATTACAGTCTTCATATAATTATTCAACAAACCTGATAATTCCAAACTCATCGAAGTATCCGCCACGTCCCTGTGTGCCAAATGGTTCCTTAAAGCTGATCACGACTGATGCTATACTATCCCTGTTCCATACAGGGCTGAAGATGCGGTTACCAAACCTAAATAAAGGGAGACAATCTTAGTACGGACTAAAATATTTCTACAAAAATCAGAACTAGGCAAGAAGAGTTAATCCCGGCACCGCCCCTCCCACCTTGCTGGCAGGATAAAACAAGGGGTCATAGACTCTGAAGTGCTCTACTGTATGAACGTGACTGGATCATATCACATTAATTGAGCAGAACAAATAACAAGATATCAGTATGGACTATTCGCTGATTATCTCAGAGGTCAGGTTAAAACAAGCATAAGTTGTATTTATTTGATGTTCAATTAATAAGAAATATGAACTAATATTCATTCATTTGTAAATTTATCATTCATTCAATTAATTTTATTCTATGTTATAGGGGTAATAACTATCATCAATCTAACCTTGTTATCTCCCTTGGATTGGTATAGTCTACTATTTCTTAATATGCCCCTTAGATGTGCTTCAGTCATACCATTCAAATGATTGGTCAGCCGTTGTATGGTATCTTGTCATGAATAAGCTGTTATGGTCAAGACACCCTAAGTAAGCAGTAAATGCACGTGCTGGTAAACACATACCTTTCTTGTTAGGTATCAACCAAAATCCTCGCACTGTTTATCAATAACTTTATAAGCTCTTATGGCCATTAAACATTGTGATAACAAAATACTGAACTGAACTGATTATGAGACAACAAACCTGAGCACGGTAAGATTCTGCACCATTTCCTTGCCGAAGGTACATACCTGAGCACCGTAAGATACTGCACCATTTCCTTGCCGAGGTACATACCTGAGCACCATGAGATTCTGCACCATTTCCTTGCCGAGGTACATACCAGAGCACCATGAGATACTGCACCATTTCCTTGCCGAGGTACATACCTGAGCACCATGAGATTCTGCACCATTTCCTTGCCGAGGTACATACCAGAGCACCATGAGATACTGCACCATTTCCTTGCCGAGGTACATACCTGAGCACCATCAGGTCTGCACCATTTCCTTGCCGAGGTACATACCAGAGCACCATGAGATAATGAACCATTTCCTTGCCGAGGTACAAACCTGAGCACCATTAGGTTCCGCACCATTTCCTTGCCGAGGTACATACCAGAGCACCATGAGATACTGAACCATTTCCTTGCCGAGGTACATACCAGAGCACCATGAGATACTGAACCATTTCCTTGCCGAGGTACATACCTGAGCACCATGAGATTCTGCACCATTTCCTTGCCGAGGTATATACCTGAGCACCATCAGGTTCTGCACCATTTCCTTGCCGAGGTACATACCAGAGCACCATGAGATACTGAACCATTTCCTTGCCGAGGTACATACCAGAGCACCATGAGATACTGAACCATTTCCTTGCCGAGGTACATACCTGAGCACCATGATAATTTTAACCATTTCCTTGTCGAAGTACATACCTTAGCACCTTGAGATTCTGAACCATTTCCTTGCCGAGGTACATACCTTAGCACCATGAGATTCTGAACCATTTCCTTGCCGAGGTAGTGGTCTATCCTGTACATCTCTTCCTCCTTAAACAAAGCTGATAAGTGCTGCGATAGTCGCTCTGACGAATCAAGGTCTCGTCCAAATGGTTTCTCTATAATCACGCGAGTCCATTTATCACTGGAATCAGTAAATCAATTAATTAAACCTTTATCTAACATGATTTTCAATGCTGACAAGTTATTACGAAGAGGTTTTAAATTTTCAATCAAGATCTCTTGTGAAGTCATTTACTTTAACTGTTTAGATGCCATCTTAATTTTATAATTACATATTATGCTGACCACTTTAGTATAGATCCTGTACCAATATATATTATTGTTCAAGAGTAGGGTAACTTGCCCTGAGTCAGACTATGACATGGTCATTAATTGAATTACTTCCTGTACTTGAAATGGAAAACTGGTTACTACTTAAAGGGAGGCAATTCATTGATTTCCTTCCACCAGAAGAATTATCTCGATACTGGGTTTTATAGCCTACTCAGTGACAATTACCATGTTCGACTTTGGAGAATGTTTAAATGTTCCTGCCTTTAAGATGGACACTGGAGCCAAGTTTACACAAGAAGAGGATAAAAATATATTTTTTTGTCAGGAAATTAAATATACATTAAAACAAGAGCTGTCGGAGAACAGCGCAGCTCGACTATTCGATTTTTCGGAGAATAATAAATGTATAGCTAGTATATACCATCAGAAAACAAGGCTACAACAATGTGGGGTGGGGTTGGGAGCACAACATAACTATGTGTAAGAACTGACCAAAACTACACAGAAATATGTAAAAAAATAATAAAAAAATCAAAAAAAAAATCGAGTTTTGAGTGGGGTGCGGGGTGAGGGTGGGAGAGAGGCAGGGGTGGATGGTAGGGGGAGTGGGGTGGGGTGAGGGCAACATATATGTGTAAGAAGCTATGTAATAATTCACCAAAGCAACACAAAAATATGAAGATTTTTTTTTTAAAAAATCGAGTGATAATATGTAAAAAAAAAAAAGGTTTCAAGTGGGGTGGAGAGGCGTGTGTAGGTGGGGTGGAGGGGCGATGAGGGGGCAACATATATGTGTAAGAATTGACAAAAGCAACACAGAAATATGTAAAAAAAAAAAAAAGTTTCAAGGTGGGGGGGAGAGCGGGGGGAGAGGCAGGAGTGGGTTGGGGGTGGGAGGAGGGGGCAAAATATAAATATATGTGTAAGAATTGACTAAAACAAAAACAAACAAGAGGTCAATGACCTTGAAGCTCTACTGATTGATTTTGATTTCAGGAAGTAGTCGCTACAAACTGTTTTTTTGAAAATCTATTTTTAGCCGTGGTGGCCATCTTGAATTTCCGCCGACCTGAAATTTTGCTAGGATCAATTAGACATCAAGAGCAACATTCCTGTGAAGTTTTATGAAAATCCGTCAAGTAGTTTCAGAGGAGTAGTCGCTACAAGTTTTCATTATATAACTCTATGTAAACAAACATGGCCACTGGCAGCCATGTTTAACGTCGAATCAAAATAATGTTCGACTTGAATAACCATCATGTCATGCTGATCATTTTAGAAAAAGTCCCATATCAATATCACTTATAGTTTTCAAGAAGTAGTCGCTACAAAGTTGTATTTTGAAAATCTATTTTTAGCCATGGCGGCCATCTTGAATTTCCGGCCGACCTGAAATTTTGCTAGGATCAATTAGACATCAAGAGCAACATTCCTGTGAAGTTTTATGAAAATCCGTCAAGTAGTTTCAGAGGAGTAGTCGCTACAAGTTTTCATTATATAACTCTATGTAAACAAACATGGCCACTGGCAGCCATGTTTAACGTCGAATCAAAATAATGTTCGACTTGAATAACCATCATGTCATGCTGATCATTTTAGAAAAAGTCCCATATCAATATCACTTATAGTTTTCAAGAAGTAGTCGCTACAAACTTGTGTTTTGAAAATCTATTTTTAGCCATGGCGGCCATCTTGAATTTCCGGCCGACCTGAAATTTTGCTAGGATCATTTAGACATCAAGAGCAACATTCCTGTGAAGTTTCATGAAAATCCGTCAAGTAGTTTCAGAGGAGTAGTCGCTACAAGTTTTCATTATATAACTCTAGGTAAACAAAGATGGCCGCTGGCAGCCATGTTTAATGTCAAATCAAAACGATTTTCGACAAGGACCAACATCATGTCATGCTGATCATTTTAGAAAAAGTCCCATATCAATATCACTTATAGTTTTCAAGAAGTAGTCGCTACAACTTGAATTTAAAAAATCTATTTTTAGCTTTGGCGGCCATCTTGGATTTCACATCAACATGAATTTTTTGCTAGGATCAACTAGACTTCATGGGCAACATTTCTGTAAAGTTTTATGAATATCCATCCAGTAGTTTCAGAGGAGTAGTCGCTACAAATAAAAGTTAACGGACGGACGGACGGATGGACGGACGACGGACGCCGCACCACGGCATAAGCTCTGCTGATCTCTGATCAGTAGAGCTAAAAAATAGGTAAAAAAAAAAAGGGTTTCAAGGGGGGGGGGGGGGGGGGGGGGGGGGGGGGGGGGGGGGGGGGTTTGAGGCGGGGGGGGGGGGGGGGGGGGGGAGGATGGGAAGTTTGCAACATATATGTGTAAGAAATGACTAAAACAACACAGAAATATGTAAAAAAAAAAAAAAAAAAAATCAAGTGGGGATTGGGTGGGGGGAGCGGGGGGTGGGGAGTGTGGGGGGGTGGATGGGGCAACATATATGTGTAAAAATTGACTAAAAAAAACAAAGAAATATGTAAAGAAAAAAAAACAAGTCTGGGGCGGGGTGGGGTAGGGTGATGGGGTGAGAGGCAGGGGGGTGGGGTGGTGGGGGGCAGGTGACGGGGAGGGTTGCAACATATTTGTGTAAGAATTGACAAAAGCTCACAGAAATATGTAAAAAAAAAAATAAAAAATCAAGTCTGGGGCAGGGTGGGTTGGGGGGGAGGTGATGGGGTGAGAGGCGTGGGGGGTGGTGGGGGCGTTGAGGGTTGCAACATATATTTGTAAGAATTGACTAAACAACACAGAAATATGTAAAAAAAAAAAAAAAAAAAGTGTGGAGGGGAGTGGGGCGGGGGTAGAGGTGGGGGGGAGGGGGGGAGGAGGGAGCCCATGACCCAATATGGGTGAAGTAATAAGATGCATAATGCTATAACAAATCCCAAACCAAAATTATAGATATATACATGCTTACATGCAAACCTAGATCTGCATTTATTGCACATTTTGGGTTCCATGGGAGCCCAGAATTTGCAGAAGACAAAATTACTTATCCAACCCTTTACAACATACTATAAGGAAACCAATTCCAAAATTAGTTCAGCTAGGACAAAAAATGTAAGAAATATAGACCTGTAAACACAGCTTACACACAAAATTTGATGTGAAACAGACATATTTTAAGGGCTATCAGAATTTGGGTTCCATGGGAGCCCAGGTGTTACAGGAACCAAAATTACTTAAGCAGCCCTTACGATAATGCTATAAGGAAGCTAATGGCCAAATTTGGTTGTGCTAGGGTAAGAATTGTAAGAGATATAGACTTGTAAACACAGCTTACACGCAAAATTTGATGTAAAATGGGACACATTTTATGGGCTATCATAATTTGCGTTTCATGGGAGCCCATGGGTTACAGGAACCAAAATTGCTTATGCAGCCCTTAAGATAATGCTACAAGGAAGCCCATGAACAAATTTGGTTGTGGTAGAATAAGAAATGTAAGAGATATAGACTTGTAAACACAGCTTACACGCAAACCTTGATGTGGGACGCCGGGGTGATTACATAAGCTCTCTTATTCTTCGAATAGTCGAGCTAAAAAATGTATACAGTCTTTATGGTAACTGAAAGCAAGCATTTTCATCACACACTTTCAAGTTGTCAAATTGACGTCCTCCAAGTGGGGCAACTGTGGGAAGTAAAACTATGACATCATCCCATCAAACATGCTGGTACCACTAAAAAGTTGCTGTCGAATGATGCATTTAATATTGCTGATGGTACCAGAAGATTCAGCCAGCAGGAGCAAGAATATAAATAGACAGAGGTGCCAAGAACCAATAACCAGTCTGACTAGGGACAAATTACCCGAGTGATCACAAACATTGGCATCTTCAGTAAATATTTAACCATGGCAGCCATCTCAGAATTTGCAGAAGTTTAACTTCATTTAAGATCAACTGAACATTATAAGGACTGTTCCTGATGTACTTTGTTTTACGTACCTCTTTGACATGCAGGTTGCCTTGATATTCAGTGTCACGCTTTCGTATACTGAGGGTGGGAGCGCCAGATAGAACAGCCGATTACAACTGCCGACCTCATTTATCATCTTATCAAGGCGGGAGAAGTCGCCCGCCTTGTCATAGCTGCCAGCACAGTATTGGTTTATCTTCATGAATTCAGCAAACCTGGACTTATCCGATTCCGAAATCTGACAATTGACATCATTTTTTTTTATGTTTTTTTTTATTGTTTTTTTGCATACAACATTACATCAAAAAAATTTACTACACAAATTTAAACAGCACATAACAGTGAAATTGCATAACACTGTTTAAATCATAATAAATATATTGTATGACTATATTTTAAGAGGTGTAATAGGAAGGAAGGGAAAAAAGTAGTATTAGAAGAGAATAGTGTAAGATAATAGATAATGAGTTTGCTAGAGAGCAACATGATACAAAAAAAATTGAGATAAAAATGGATGACATTTCAATAAAAGATGTTAATGTTTGTTTGGTGTTTCAAATTATATTTCAGCACATTTTAGGCTATGTATGGTTGATTTTTTGTGGTGGAGGCAGACCATCCACTTATTCCCGGGTAGAACCAGTACAGTATACCTCCCAACATCCGTAAGATTCGACACTTTCTCACAAGTTGAGCTCCCAGCGGGATTCGAACCCACAGCGTTGAGAGACGAGAAGGTTTACAACACAACGTCGTTAACTCTTCGACCACCAAGGCACTTAAAGATGTTTGGGGTTTTTTTTATGCATCCAAGGAGTGGAAACAGAATAAATAAGAGAGGTTTGAGGATGTCCTACATGCAAACAGGTATGTATGTATTCTGTCAATGCCACACCAATCAACCAAGCATCATGTTAACTGTCAATGCCACACCAATCAACCAAGCATCATGTTAACTGTCAATGCCACACCAATCAACCAAGCATCATGTTAAGCATAGTAAGTCAGATACCATTTACTAAATCTATTTAGAGTCTTCATTTGCATATTTTACTTCAATCAAGGGTAACAATTTTGTAACACATGTCAACTTTGCTGAGGCTTGATTTCCAAGGTTTTCTCCAAACAACCAGACTAAATATTTATGAAAATCCAATACTAAATTAGTTTGCACACAAGCTAAAGTCTGTTTGCATAATCAAAGGCAATAACTCTTTATTAGCAAAATGCTAATTGTTCCAAGATCTTACCTGAAGAACTCACAAAATCTAATTTGGTGAAAATCGGACCAACCACAAAGAACAAAATCAATGCCCTATCATACAAGTTACAGGTCTAGTTGAGTAAAACAATGGCCAAATGGCCCTGAATGAATATCTGGCCCTTAATCGCTTACCTAATAGTATGTTAATTATAGACAATTGCAACAGTAACAAAAGTGTGTCAGACAAAAAAGGTATGGTTAGTTCAGACAAAGACATTCCAATATTATAACTACTAAGACTTATTTTAAGTGGTACCCCGGGCATGTTGAAATGTCACCACAGGATCAGCCTTCAGGTGAGCTAAAATAACAAGGAGTGTACCCACCGTCATGTAAGGCGCCCATTTTTGCTGCAGTTCGTCCATGGACAATTTACTTCTTGCGTAGCCAATAATGTGCGTGTCTGATGGCATCAGCTGGTCCTTGTACAAGTTCCTGCAGGTAGATAGTACAGTGTAAACTGCAGGTAGATAGTACAGTGTAAGCTGCAGGTAGATAGTACAGTGTAAGCTGCAGGTAGATAGTACAGTGTAAGCTGCAGGTAGATAGTAGTGTAAGCTGCAGGTAGATAGTACAGTGTAAGATGCAGGTAGATAGTACAGTGTAAGCTGCAGGTAGACAGTACAGTTTTAGCTGCAGGTAGATAGTACAATGTAAGCTGCAGGTAGATAGTACAGTGAAAGCTGCAGGTAGATAGTACAGTGTAAGCTGCAGGTAGATAGTACAGTCTGCAGGTAGATAGTACAGTGTGAGCTGCAGGTAGATAGTACAGTCTGCAGGTAGATAGTACAGTGTAAGATGCAGGTAGATAGTACAGTGTAAGCTGCAAGTAGATAGTACAGTCTGCAGGTAGATAGTACAATGTAAGCTGCAGGTAGATAGTACAGTCTGCAGGTAGATAGTAGTCTGCAGGTAGATAGTACAGTGTAAGCTGCAGGTAGATAGTAGTCTGCAGGTAGATAGTACAGTCTGCAGGTAGATAGTACAGCGTAAGCTGCAGGTAGATAGTACAGTGTAAGCTGCAGTAGATAAGCGGTTTATGATTGTAAAACAGGTAAGGCTGGAAAGGGTTTGCTTATAGAAACACAATCCGGAATAAACTGCATGATTAAAGGTGGTGCATCCGGTCTTTCGTGGGGGTCTCGGGGTCTGAATCAAATAATATTATTTTCTCATCCAATGGGCCAAAACATAAATGAATGAGCCTAACAATTACCACTTATTTAGAAGGAACTTCACTCTGCACAGTTATATGTGCTATCTTAGGTTAGGCATCAGGGTTTATTTTAGCACTTAACCCCATTTCATCCAAAATGAATGGTATACTAGCTAGACGGTGTTGTTTTTGTAAAAAAAACATGTCTCCCCCAATAATTTATGAACCAACCTGGCTCAAAGTGGCGCTCTACAAGTCGTCTCAATATGGTGAGCATTTGTGCCAAGTTAGTTCAAAATCCCTCATGCGGTTCAAGAGATAAGGAGAGGACACGAAATATAATGCATATGACCATCGACCTCTAAGAGTGACCTTGACCTTGAATGGATGTGGGCTGGAAGTTAAGCTTTGCACATCATCTCAATATGGTGAACATTTGTGCCAAGTTATTTCTAAATCCCTCAAGTGGTTCAAGAGATATGGAGAGGACACAACTTGTGACAGACAGACCGACGGACGGACAAGCTGAAAACAATGTCTCCCCAGTATGGGGGTGAGACATAATTACAATTTTAGACCTGAAAACTCAGTGCAAGTACCATATTTCAATTGATATGACATAGTTGTCATGAACTGGAACATTTTTGAAAATGCTGATTCTTCTAGAAAAAATACTGATGTACCTCCTTTAGAAATGTTAGTTTGTGTTTTTTTCTTTGAAAGAGAAAAATAACACATCAACTCTGTCTGTTAGAATCCAATGTCTCTCCCTACAGCCATATGCCAGTACTTATACCCTTTAAAGGGGTTGATGCACTATTTTCAAACACAATTTATTTAAAAGGGCTCTGAAATACATGAAAAAAGCTGAAAGAATTATCAAAATGTCATGAAAAATAAAGGAGATATGACCTATTGAAAATTTAAATAAAAACATAAATGGAGGCGGCCATCTTTGAACGATGACGTCATCATGCCTTTATGTGGTATATTGACAAAATGTCTTTTAAAGCAACGAAAACCACTGCAAATTGATTAAAAATAAATATAAGGATGTAAAATTCTATCCACTGGGCCACCTCTATCCACTGGCCACCTCTATCCACTGGGCCACTTCTATCCACTGGACCACCACTATCCACTGGGCCACCACTATCCACTGGGCCACCTCTATCCACTGGGCAACCTCTATCCACTGGGCCACCTTTATCCACTGGGCCACCACTATCCACTGGGCCACCACTATCCACTGGGCCACCACTATCCACTGGGCCACCTCTATCCACTGGGCCACCTCTATCCACTGGGCCACCTCTATCCACTGGGCCACCACTATCCACTGGGCCACCACTATCCACTAGGCCACCTCTATCCACTGGGCCACCACTATCCACTGGGCCACCTCTATCCACTGGGCCACCTCTATCCACTGGGCCACCACTATCCACTGGGCCACCACTATCCACTAGGCCACCTCTATCCACTGGGCCACCACTATCCACTGGGCCACCTCTAACCACTAGGCCACCACTATCCATTGGACCACCTCTATCCACTGGGCCACACTGCCCTTTGAGAACCCAACATGTAAGGTTCCTGTGAAGTTTCATAAATATTCTAGGGTTCATTTTAGAGCCACCAACCACCGCATGCAAGGTTCCTGTGACATTTCATAAATATTCAAGTGTTCATTATATAGCCACCAGCCACCACGTGCATGGTTCCTGTGAAGTTTCATAAATATTCAAGTGCTCATTCCAGAGACACCAGCCACCACATGCATGGTACCTGTAAAGTTTCATAAATATTCTAGGGCTCATTTTATAGCCAACAGTTCTAGGGCTCATTCTAGAGCCCCTGCCACTATGTGCATGGTTCCTGTAAAGTTTCAGAAATATTCAAGTACTCATTCCAGAGCCAACAGTCACCACATGCAAGGTTCCTGTGAAGTTTCATAAATATTCAAGTGCTCATTCCAGAGCCAACAGCCATCACATGCATGGTTCCTGTAAAGTTTTATAAATATTCTAGGGCTCATTTTATAGCCATCAGTTCTAGGGCTCATTTTAGAGCCACCAGCCGCCTGGTTCCTGTGAAGTACCATAAATAGTCAAGTGCTCATTCTAGAGCCACCAGCCACCATGTGCATGGTTCCTGTGGAGTTTCATAAATATTCAAGTGCTCATTCAAGAAACGCCAGTCACCATGCGCATGGTTCCTGTGAAGTTTCATATTCATGGGCTCATTCCAGAATCACCAGCCATGCGCATGGTTCCTGTGAAGTTTCATAACTATTCCAGTGCTCATTCCAGAGCCACCAGCCACCATGTGCATGGTTCCTGTGAAGTTTCAGAAATAGTCAAGTGCTCATTCTAGAGCCACCAGCCACCATGTGCATGGTTCCTGTGAAGTTTCATAAATATTCATGGGCTCATTCCAGAGTCACCAGCCACCATGTGCATGGTTCCTGTGAAATTTCAAAATATTGTTATATTCAGTATATTGTCCTGGAGACTTTCTTATGTTCATATCTTGCTCAGATTCACATGTTTTGACACCTAGTCCTAGTACAGAAGGTTTGTAAACATGCTTGTGTTTGTTCTCATCGGTTATCCACTTCCTGTGTTATTCCTCGTTTCTCATGTTAGGCAGTCAAGTCACATGGTGAAACATGTCAACCTTTGAGGTACTGACCTGATCCATACGTCAACCTTTGAGGTACTGACCTGATCCACACGTCAACCTTTGAGGTACTGACCTGATCCACACCTCAACCTTTGAGGTACTGACCTGATCCACACCTCAACCTTTGAGGTACTGACCTGATCAACATGTCAACCTTTGAGTTACTGACCTGATCCACATGTCAACCTTTGAGGTACTGACCTGATCCACATGGTGGAACATGTCAACCTTTGAGGTACTGACCTGATCCACGCCAGTGACACACCTTCTCCTTGTCCTTAATCTTTTGTTTCATCAAATTCCATTCAGTACACAACCTTTAAAGTTACAACTGGAACAGAATTTGACGTATGCAACATTTGACATCCAAGTGCGACCATGACACTTTGAGGTACGGACCTGATTCTTGGGCACCTTCTCATTAACAATATGGATATATCTGGGCTAAAGTTCAATGCCGTCACAATATGTAAACCTCTCAATACGATGTCCGACATAATAAACCTATACTTTTGTATATATACCGTGTAAGTAATTATGAACTGTTCGTCCGAAATCATTGACCGCATCAGTCTATTTCTAGAACATATTATATCTAAAATCAAGCCCTGTTGTGTGAAGTTTTAAGAAATGTCCTTCAGTACTTTTAAAGATGACTGTTTTGTACAGACGGACAAATGGACAAATGGACAGAGCGATTACAATATGCTACCGGGAGGAGGCATAAACATGTGTCCCTGGGATGTATACGTACTTAAAGGTTATCTGCTGCTCAGAAAATGCAGTAATCAAGTTTTAGTCTCAACAAAAATTAAATCCCTGAAGACTCCTATAGAAAATACTGTCTTAAATTACACTTATGTAGGCGTACATTTGTAAGATGTTTAAAAAGTAATTGAGTAAAGCAAACTTAAAATTAAGGAAAATGTGAACAGTAAATGAAGGTTTTGTCTATTGACCTACTTTGGTAGAAACATAATTGTAAGTGTATGTTTTGAAGCTTGAAATCTGTTTTTAAGTTATTATGTGGGAAATGAACTAAATCGACAAAGTAGATCTTGAAGGCCATTCACATTACACGAAGATCTGATAGCAGGAGCATGTTTCAGTCATGTAAATTTAAGCCTGCATGACATTTGAAAGCTAATGGGATCTGATTTTGGTATCTGAGTAATAAATGGACTTAATAAAAAAAAATTAAGTAAATTTAGCAATTCATAAAGCAGGTGACTGTCATTCATTATTGACCTACCTTTGGTATGAACACACTGCCGTCAGGCACATGTACATGTAGATATGTATGTATCTATGGTGGTGTGGCGCATACCACACCATAGACACACGACATGACACCAGGTACGCTAGTGCTAGAACTACCTTTAATTTGCTGAAGAACGTCAAGTTAGTGAGATACCAGTACCATTTGGTATGCGCTGATTGGGAATTGAACCAAATGCCTCCAGCGTGTGATGCGGACGCTCTACTACTACTTGTCATGCTGCAGTATCATTACCACTAAGTCACGGCTGCATATCTGCTGTCATGTACATGTGTGTATGCAGTTTGAAAGCTGTTACATGGACTTTGGTATCTGTGTAATGAACTTAAACGAAAACTTCAATATGAAGTTTGTTCATATTGACAGGAACATGGAGACAATGGCAACTTAATGCCGGCTCCAACATGCATTTTTTCCCATGGCAAGCTGTTTTTTCCCGATTAAGCAATTACAAAAGTGCATTTGTTTATATAATATTGTATAATACTATCATGGAGTAAAGCTACAAAAGAGCACTTACACCTACTATTTTAAACAAACAATTTCGAAATATAGCATAACTAATACAGAGGGGAGAATCATCAGAAAAAGAAAGAGAGAAAGAAAAAAACTCTATACATATAATTTGTTTGTACAGCGGATGTATACATTTCGGTCAAGCTTATTATGTTTACAACTCGTGCTTTCAGTCCTCGCACTAGCGGTTTCACACAATAGTAATTCTTCAGAAAATAAGTCTAAGGCCAGTAGGCAAAATATATGTGTTTCAGACACTTGAATAATGGTTTACAATCATAATAACGATTACGTTAATCTCGATAATTCACGTTAATTATCTATTATACTCTCACGTCTCAAATTCACTAACTATACATATTTTGCCAATTTACTTAATACACTTAATATCAACTTGCCTTAAAACTTGCCATTCACATGTTTTGACACCTAGTCCTAGTACAGAAGGTTTGTATACATGCTCATGTTTGTTCTCAGCAGTTATCAACTTCCTGCGTTATTCCTCGTTTCTCTTGTTAGGCAGTCAAGTCACATGGTGAAACATGTCAACATTTGAGGTATTGACCTGATCCACATGTCAACCTTTGATATACTGACCTGATCCACATGGTGAAACATGTCAACCTTTGAGGTACTGACCCGATCCACAGGGTGGAAAATGTCAACCTTTGACGTACTGACCTGATCCACAGGTGGAATATGTCAACCTTTGAGGTACTGACCTGATCCACATGGCGAAACATGTCAACCTTTGACGTACTGACCTGATCCACATGGCGAAACATGTCAACCTTTGACGTACTGACCTGATCCACATGTCAACCTTTGATATACTGACCTGATCCACATGGTGAAACATGTCAACCTTTGAGGTACTGACCTGATCCACATGGTGGAATATGTCAACATTTGAGGTACTGACCTGATCCACATGGTGGAATATGTCAACCTTTGAGGTACTGACCCGATCCCCAGGGTGGAACATGTCAACCTTTGACGTACTGACCTGATCCACATGGTGGAATATGTCAACCTTTGAGGTACTGACCTGATCCACATGGCGAAACATGTCAACCTTTGACGTACTGACCTGATCCACATGTCAACCTTTGATATACTGACCTGATCCACATGGTGAAACATGTCAACATTTGAGGTACTGACCTGATCCACATGTCAACCTTTGATATACTGACCTGATCCACATGGTGAAACATGTCAACCTTTGAGGTACTGACCTGATCCACATGGTGGAATGTGTCAACCTTTGAGGTACTGACCTGATCCACATGGTGGAATATGTCAACCTTTGAGGTACTGACCCGATCCACAGGGTGGAACATGTCAACCTTTGACTTACTGACCTTATCCACATGGCGAAACATGTCAACCTTTGACGTTCTGACCTGATCCACATGGTGAAACATGTCAACCTTTGACATACTGACCTGATCCACATGGCGAAACATGTCAACCTTTGACGTACTGACCTGATCCACATGGTAAAACATGTCAACCTTTGAGGTACTGACCTGATCCACACGTTAACCTTTGAGGCACTGACCTGATCCACATGGTGAAACATGTCAACCTTTGAGGTACTGACCTGATCCACATGGTGAAACATGTCAATCTTTGAGGTACTGACCTGATCCAGACATTAACCTTTGAGGTACTGACCTGATCCACATGGCGAAACATGTCAACCTTTGAGGTACTGACCTGATCCACATGATGAAACATGTCAACCTTTGAGGTACTGACCTGATCCACATGGTGAAACATGTCAACCTTTGAGGTACTGACCTGATCCACATGGTGCAACATGTCAACCTTTGAGGTACTGACCTGATCCACATGGTGAAACATGTCAACCTTTGAGGTACTGACCTGATCCACACGTTAACCTTTGAGGTACCGACCTGATCCACATGGTGGAACATGTCAACCTTTGAGGTACTGACCTGATCCACATGGTGGAACATGTCAACCTTTGAGGTACTGACCTGATCCATGCGAGTGACAGACCTTCTCACTGTCCTTAATCTATTTCATCTTTTGTTTCATCAAATTCCATTCAGTACACAACCTTTAAAATTACAACTGGAACAGGATTTTGACATATTCAACATTTGACCTCCAAGTGTGACCTTGACACTTTGAGGTACGGACCTAATTCTTGGGCACTTTCTCATTAACAATGAAGTCACATACTGCGTAAACCTCTCAATACGATGTCTGAAATAATAAACCTATACTTTTGTATATATACTGTGTAAGTTACTGTTTGTACGAAATCATTGACCGGTTCAGTTTATTTCTAGAACATACTATATCTAAAATCGAGCCCTGTTGTGTGAAGTTTTAAGAAATGACTATGTCCTTCAGTACTTTAAAGATGACTGTTTCGTACAGACGGACACATGGACAGCGATTACAATAGGCTACCGGGAGGAGGCATAAACATGTGTCCCTGGGACTTAAATGTTAAAATGTAGTAACAAGTTTTAGTCACAACAAAAATTAAATCGCTAAAGATACCTATAGAAGATACTGTCTTAAATTACACTTATGTAGATGTACATTTGTATGAAGTAATTGAGTAACTGCAAACTTAAAATTAAGGAAAATGTGAAGAGTAGATGAAGGTTTTGTCTATTGACCTACTTTGGTAGAAACATAAATTTAAGTGTTTTAAAGTTTTAAATCTGTTTTTGTATGGGAAATGGACCAAATCGACAAAGTAGATCAAGCATGCAATTCATATTACACGACGATCAGATAGCAGGAGCATGTTTCAGTCACATAAATTTAAGCCCAAATGACATTTGAAAGCTAATGGGATCTGATTTTGGTATCTGAGTAATAAATG
Organism: Cyrtodaria siliqua; assembly: GCA_037043455.1. Taxonomy (NCBI): domain Eukaryota; kingdom Metazoa; phylum Mollusca; class Bivalvia; order Adapedonta; family Hiatellidae; genus Cyrtodaria; species Cyrtodaria siliqua. The sequence continues at coordinate 163,390 of JAWPHD010004767.1, read as the reverse complement.
GACATAATAAAAAAAAATTAAGTAAATTAAGCAATTAATGAAGCAGGTGACTGTCATTCATTATTGACCTACCTTTGATATGAACACACTGCTGTCAGGCACATGTAGATACGTACCGTATTCCTCGGCGTATAACGCGCATGCGCAGATAACGCGCAACCCAACTCTGTTTTAAAGTTATTGTGTGGGAAATGAACTAAATCGACAAAGTAGATCTTGAAGGCCATTCACATTACAGGAAGATCTGATAGCAGGAGCATGTTTCAGTCATGTAAATTTAAGCCTGCATAACATTCGAAAGCTAATGGGATCTGATTTTGGTATCTTGGACTCAATAAAAAAAAAAGAGAGTAAATTTAGCAATTAATGAAGAAGCAAGCAGGTGAATGTCATTCATTATTGACCTACCTTTGGTATGAACACACTGCCATCAGGCACATGTACATGTAGATATGTATGTATCTATGGTGGTGCGGGACACATGACGTGATACCAGGTACACTAGTGCTAGAACTACCTTTAATTTGCTGAAGAACGTCAAGTTAGTGAGATACCAGTACCATTTGGTATGCGCTGACTGGGAATTGAACCAAATGCCTCCAGCGTGTGATGCGGACGCTCTACTACTACTTGTCATGCTGCAGTATCATTACCACTAAGTCACGGCTGCATATCTGCTGTCATGTACATGTGTGTATGCAGTTTGAAAGCTGTTACATGGACTTGGTATCTGAGTAATGAACTTAAACGAAAACTTGACAATAAAGTTTTTTCATATTGACAGGAACATGGAGACAATGGTAACTTAATGCCGGCTCCACTTTTATGGTGGGGCATAAAAACACGATTTTTTTCCCCCAATCAAGCTGTTTATTCCAGATGAAGCAATTTCAATGTTTGTGCATTTGTGAATTACTGGAGATAAACTGTTTGTGTTAAAACATGTATGACATTGTAAATGATTTTTTTTTAGGGTATTTGTGTATGTAAACGTTTGACCACTATCCCAGTGTCCCAAGGAGCATATTATACAGATATTCCCAAAATCCTTATATTTTACCTTTTGAGGCCCCCCCCCTCCACCCCACCTCACCCCCACCCCCCACACCCACTCACCCTTGGCCTCCAGGCAAACGTCTGAGTTTGAATTGAATTGAATGTTGTTTAACGGCTCATCAACACAGTATAGGTTATTTAGAGCCGCCCCAGAGAGAGGGGAAGGATACATAGGAATCCGGGAACCTGCCCTACTCTTATTATCGAATAGATTCCTATGGTTCTGTAACGTGCTCGGAGGATAGACCGATACACGGGACTGCCCGGTTTACGTCCCCATCCGACTGACGAGGCTAAGGTAAAGTGTCTTGCCCAAGAACACACCGACAGAACTCAGTGGCACCACGGAGGATTGAACCCGGGGCCTCCGATTACAAATCCGCCGCGCTACCGACTGCGCCACACCAGCCCCCGTCTGAGTTTGAAATAATAATATTATCATTTCAAATGTTGTTTATTTTTAAAAGACGAAAACATATACCAAGTCATGTGCAAAAATGACAGTGTGATTGAATTTTTGGTGTATTTGACCTTTTGACCTTCGGCCCCCTGAGTGCCCCTGGCTGCGGAGCAAAAAATAATGTTGCTCCTGCACGCCGTCATCATAGGGTGAAGTCATACCTAAGTTTGGTTGAATTCTGTTCAACGATTTAGGAGGAGATGCGATAATGGACGGAGAGACGGACAAATGGAGGCAATTTTAATATACCGGTACCATTTTTTTCCAGGCAAAAAAAAATAGGATGATGTTTCCTATTGAATGCTCTAAAAAATAGGGTAGGGCAATTTATTTTTTGAGCAAGATACTGCGAAATTCAATCTATCTCATAAACCCCATACAAGTTGATGATACAACTAAAAGTTTCTCTGTGATGTTGTCATCAGTTTACCTCGATATAAGACCGCCCCTGTTAAGTTACGCATTCCTGTTACAAATAATATGACACTTTAAACCAGAAGACCTTTGTTTAACATGCATTTTACTAATTAGTTTAATAGTTAATTTGCATTGCATTGTTTACCTGAAAGAAACTCTGAATGTATCATATGACATTCCAGGCAAATCATATGGCTTACCTAAATATTTTCCACTTTTGCTGTGTAATTTGGTAATAATTTGCATATACCATGAGTGCCCGGTGGATTAAGAGATAATATAGAATGGTGTTATGTTTCACTTATGATGTAAGCTATGTGATTATTGTTCAGAACAAATTAATTTTTTTATTTTTGCATAAAACGTTTCAGGGTCGGGCCCTTAAAAATAAGGTCTGGCGGGCCACTAGAAACACAGGTATTTTGTTATACCCATGTTTTTGTAAAAAAAGGTATATTAAAATCGCCTCCGTTTGTCCCTCTGTCTATTACCATATCCCCTCCTAAACTGCTGAAAGGAATTCAACCAACTTAGGGTATGATTTCACCATAATTATGATGATGGCGTGCAAGAGCAACATTATTTTTGGCTCCGTAACCAGGGGTCTGCGTCTTTTTTTTTATGGTGTGTTATTTTTACAGATAAAGGTGAAAATGGTACATTTAGATCATCTTTCTTCCATAAATGTATACAAAACATCACGGATCACTCTAGGCTGCGATTTCGCGATATTCTCGCATTAAAATCTCAAAAATCGCATGAAAAAAGACAAAATGGAACAAATTGTCGCACCGTAGTCAGGGATATTCATTTTCACCATGTCGATTTGTAATGAAAATATATTATTTATATTTCACTTAACATTAAAACATATAAAATGAGAAAATATCAAATTATTTGAAAATCACATGAAAAAAATCAAACGACATTGTTATGTCCGTAAACTTCCGGTTCGCTTTCGCTTTGCAGTGTCAAAAGTAAATCGATTGATTATGAATAACCATGGCCATTTTTATAACATTTCATCAACTTCTAGTAATATCTGACCATTATCCTCCGATCTATAATGATTTGACGCAATTAACTATGAACTGGTGCAAGCAATTGTAAAACTATGTAAAAAGTTAACGTAAATTCGGACAAGCTTTATTTCAGATGCTTTAACAACTGGAAAGAAGAAAAGAGAGAATCTAGAAAATCAACTAAAACAAATAAATGAGGGACGACTCGATTACACATAACTGTATTTTTATTTATAACAACTTTATATTTTATTTCCTTTGCATCAATAAAATTGACATTTTTGTTTGTTTCATTATGAAGTTTTCGCGCGCTCGAAAATGCCTTTTTTACATAATTTAAAGCACTTAAAAATGCTCTTTTTCAGGGAACATCCAGCCCTTTTTAAAATCTAAGGTAAACACTATATTAACCGTGATTGTTTGGCAAATGTGAGGTGTGAAATGGCTGGGAAATTGGGTCAAATTCTCAATTTCCAAAACATTCCCCACATACTAGGGAGACAGTCTGTTTGTCGTTTTAATGGTATTAGATTTTGTCAAAAAATTTGGGGAGGGTTTGTGGGGTGGTGGGTGTGTGAATGAGCCATAATTCAGGAAATCACATCTAAATTTCAAAAATAGCGGCCTCCAGTAATGCGGTCGACGAACGACTGCTGGCAGTCGGCTTCGCAGTGGAAATGTTTCATGAAAATGGTGAATGTCTCATTAAAATCAATCAAATGGGACATTTTGTCTCATTGAAAGTCAATCCTAGGGTGATCCCTGAACATAACAATATTGAGAAAGTAAAAGTGGTAGTGTTTAGCCAAAAAATAAAGAGTTTTTTTACCAACCCACTCAACCAAATATTGGCTGCGATTTTTCAAAAACTGGCCGTGCAAAAGACGACTGCATGGTTGGCTGGCTAATATACTGGAGTGAGGGGTGGGAGGAGAGAGGTAAATTCGGTCAAATATCTATTTTCCTTTCTCAAAAAAACATAATGATTTTGGGAATATCAGTATAATTTGCTCCAGGGTCACTGTGTGTCTCTGGGATAGTGGACAAAATTTCAAATACACAAATACCCTTAACATTTTTTATTCATTTACAGCGTCATACACGTATACAGAAAAGTATGAATACCGGTAGTACTATTCCTGATCTGAGTATCAAAGAACTATCAAAACAATTACATGTAAAATGGATACAGGGTTAAAGGGAATTGACCTGTGTGAAGAAAATGTGGGTATTTGAGATGGTGCATCGTCGAATTTGTTCTAGTGTCATTTTTAACACGTTAGGCCACATTTTGTGGTGGTGGCAGACCACCCCATTTTCCATGGGTTGAACCATTATTGTATACCTCCCGCAATCCTTAGGAATCGACACTTACAAGTGAGATTCCATTCAGTTTTATTTGAAAGCTTAATTTTGTGAGATAAAACTGTCAAAAAAAGAACGAAATGTGTTAAAAATGGGTTAACCAACAGAGTATTGAAATGTTGACCTTTGCCACAGTATATTAGTCGTTTACCTGTTTAATTGCTCCTCTAACGCGGCATACATTAAACGGCTGATATTCATAATTTCATAGAGATTATTTAACTGCTGGGATCGATTATAGGGAAATCCTTTACGAGATGATAGGCGTTTGGTTCTTTTCACTAACGAGCGTAAGAGAGCCTGTAACCATCGAGTGAATCGATCACAACAGTTAAATAATCTATTTATTACATTTCCAATCAGATTATGTACGATTTCAACCAGAATTATATGCTTTATTTAGTGTTATCGGCGGACGTCGACGTCACCAACACGTTATTGACATCATAACTCAACGTCGCAGTTATTATTTTTTGTGTTTTGAGCTGTTATTAATATTTAGCGATTATGAATATTGTTTCACTGAGCAATCCCAATCTTTCACCCAAAGAAATGTAATAAAATACGGTTAACCCTATAATTAACAACATGTTGGAATTAATACAATGGCATAGAAATGTTTAACGTTTCAAATATTACCACGTCAGAGTATTGGGGCTTCCCACGGCTCCTACGCCTATGTAATAATAATATATTTAAATGTTTATCATTTATGCAAACTGTTAAAACCACTTTAACAGAACACAAATCAATATTTTTATAAATGGTTAAATATTTTAAAAGTAAAGAAGACTCTAAACTCTAAACTTAAACCTGAACATGATTATATCTGGGATTATAATTTGAAGAGTCCTGTACAAAATAAGTGGTCCAAACTGAATATGTTAATATCTGTGAAAGTCCAGTACAAAACAAGAGGTCCAGCTTGACCAGAAGTCTCATTCACATGGTACCAGTTGCATGAACAATGCATATTTGAATGGTACACCGTTTTGTCTCAGTAGGTTTGAAACAAAAGGGTAAAGGGCTTTAAGGCTAAACAAAATAAAAACTGTGTTTACTGTAACCTGACCGACTCCATAAGTCCATTAAAACACCACCGTCTCTTCTTTTTTTTTATTTGGAATAAAACAAGAGGTCAATGACCTTGAAGCTCTCCTGATGGCCAGATCAGCCATGGGAACCTGTGAAGTGTTACACAAATAGGACCACTTTCAGAGAAGTAGCCGCCACAAGTTTTCTCTAAATAACTCTATGTAAACAAAGACGGCCACTGGCAGCCATGTTTGACATCAAATCAAAATGAATTTTGTCATGCTACTATATGTCATGCCAGTCATTTTAGTGGTTTAGTTTAGTTTTTATGGTTTTTGAGAAGTATTTGCCACAAAGTTGTATTTTTAAAATCTATTTTTAGCTGTGGTGACCATCTTTAATTTCTGACCGACCTGGTTTTACTCAGAGCTAACTAGACATCAAGAGCAACATTCCTGTAAAGTTTCATTAAAATCCATCAAATCATTTCATCAGAGTAGTCGCCACAATTTTTTTCTTTATAACTCTATGTAAACAAAGATGGTCACTGGCGGACATGTTTGACATCAAATCAAAATGAATTTTGTTAAGGACCATCTACATGTCCGATTTATCATTTTAGTAAAGGTTCCAAATCAATACCACTTATGGTTTTTGAAAAGTAGTCTCCACAAAGTTGTATTTATAAAATCTATTTTTATCTGTTGTGACTATATTTTATTTCCAGCTGACCTGATTTTTACTTAGGACCAACTAGAAATCAAGAACAACATTCCTTTGAAGTTTCATGAACATCCGTCAAGTAGTTTCAGAGGTGTAGCCATCACAAAAAAAGTTTACAGATGGACAAACAGATGGACTCAGCACCAAGCCATAAGCTCTGCTAATCTTTGATCAGTAGAGCTAAAAACACTAAATTATGCAGACAAGTGTTCATTTTGTCAACCGAAAGGAGAACAAATGCCAGTAATGATAACAATTGCATGCTTTAACAGAATTTAGTTTTGCTAAATGACTCTAAAATTAATGGAATTGGGTTAAAATAAAGTCGGCTACTCAAATATATGTCGGTATACGTATCTAATTCTTCATGTGCTTTAAAACCTTCATTTACAAACAATAAAATAAAACAAACTAGAAAATGTGTCCATGGGACACAAATGCCCCGCTAAAGGGTCATCGGTTGCTTACAAAATGGAGTAACAAAATGTTACGTGTAATATTAAAAGGCAAGTTATATTCTTCTTATGTAGATGCATGTGCATGTTTTCATATGTGCTTTAAAAAGCTTTATTACTGTAAAATAAAATGTTTTCTCTGTGTGCAATGTAACGGGTATCAAACGCTCATTCACTATCATATAAATGGAATCATGTGTTTTCTCACTGTTAATTTTGTAATTTAAATCCAAGTTTTTTATCACCATGTGCAACAAAACTGAAATCAAGCATTTTTCATGGCTTGTCATAATAATGGAATCAAGCAGTTTCTTTTTTTTTCCTTTTTGAGTAAAGTTCCTGTGAGGAAACACGTTTATTTCCCCCATCACAGGTGTGTGAGGGTCGGGGAACCATCCCCCAGTGACACCGTACAATAAATAATAACATATCAACGTCAAATAACAGTAAGGATTACACAGTCAGGTTTGAGTATAATATGCCTTCAAACTTAAGAATTAAGTACATTTTAAATACATATATCTTATTATGGCACTCATTTTACTCATATGCCTATAAGTAGGCAACCAAAAGTGACCGGGACTGACCCTACCTACAAATGGCTGCATACATACGGACACATAATTTAGATTTTTTAGAAAACACATTCATTCATTCAAACTCATCAGTCATTATAATTGAATATTTATATATTTGTAGTAACAAAACTAACAAGAGGTCAATGACCTTGAAGCTCTACTGATTGATTTTGATTTCAGGAAGTAGTCGATACAGACTTGTTTTTTGAAAAATTATTTTTAGCCGTGGCGGCCATCTTGAATTTCCGGCCTACCTGAAATTTTGCTAGGATCAATTAAACATTAAGAGCAACATTCCTGTAAAGTTTCATGAAAATCTGCCAAGTAGTTTCAAAGGATTAGTCGCTACAAGTTTTTACAATATAACTCTATGTAAACAAAGATGGCCGCTGGCAGCCATGTTTAACGTTGAATCAAAACAATTTTTGACAAGGACCAACATCATGTCATGCTGATCATTTTACAAAAAGTCCAATATCAATATCACTTATAGTCTTCAAGTAGTAGTCGCTACAAACTTGTATTTTGAAAATCTATTTATAGCCATGGCAGCCATCTTGAATTTCCGGGCGACCTGAAATTTTGCTAGGATCAATTAGACATCAAGAGTAACATTCCTGTGAAGTTTCATGAAAATCCGTCAAGTAGTTTCAGAGGAGTAGTCGCTACAAGTTTTCATCATATAACTCTATGTAAACAAAGATGGCCACTGGCACCCATGTTTAACGTCGAATCAAAATAATGTTCGACTCTGATAACCATCATGTCATGCTGATCATTTTACAAAAAGTCCCCTATCAATATCACTTATAGTTTTCAAGACGTAGTCGCTACAAACTTCTTTTTTAAAAATCTATTTTTAGCTGTGGTGGCCATCTTGAATTTCTGGCCGATCTGAAATTTTGCTAGGATCAATTAGACATTAAGAGCAACATTCCTGTAAAGTTTCATGAAAATCTGCCAAGTAGTTTCAAAGAAGTAGTCGCTACAAGTTTTTACTATATAACTGTATGTAAACAAAGATGGCCGCTGGCAGCCATGTTTAACGTTGAATCAAAACGATTTTCGACAAGGACCAACATCATGTCATGCTGATCATTTTGGAAAAAGTCCCATATCAATATCACTTATAGTTTTCATGAAGAAGTCGCTACAAACTTGTTTTTTAAAAACCTATTTTTAGATCTGGTGGCCATCTTGGATTTCACATCAACATGAATTTTTGCTAGGATCAACTAGACTTCATGGGCAACATTTCTGTAAAGTTTCATGAAAATTTATTCAGTAGTTTCAGAGGAGAAGTCGCTACAAATTTTTTTTTACAGACAGACGGATAGACAGACGGACGACGGACGCCGCACCACGGCATAAGCTCTGCTGATCTCTGATCAGTAGAGCTAAAAATGCACATGATCATGATTATATTTTTAAACTGAGAAACTGACACAATGTTCTGCATGTATTAAAATACCGGTATACACACTAGAAATACCCATATAAATAAATACAACCATTACTGAGCCCGTATGCCACATGTCTTCTATTAGAAGAAGAGTACCGGTATGTTATGAAAGGCTAGTAATTGTCTAATATTTATTTTGACCTGTGTGAAACTGTATGGCTTTTGGTATCTGAGAAACTGAGTTAATATAAAACTTCAATGTATATTAACAAAGTGCCAATGGTATTGATTCAATTCATATTGACCCACTTTTCATTGGAACATATCGCTGTCACGTAGTTATCAACATTTGTTAAGTTTGAAAGCTCTAAGACCTCAACGCAAAAGTTGAAGGTAAAATTATTAAATTATCTGCCCTTTGCTTGGAGGGTCAAGGTCACTTCCACATTAATTTTGCTTTGACACGTTGCGATGTACCACTCAAGGTACAACTACAAGCAAAGTTTGAAAGGTCTAGTGCATAAAGTTTGTGAAAAAGTGATCTAAACGCAAAAGTTGAACCTAAAAATTATTAAGTTATCAGTCCTTTGCTAAGAGGGTCAAGGTCACTTCCACATTTGCTTTGTCACGTTGCGATGTACCACCTAAGATACAACTATAAGCAAAGTTTGAAAGGTCTAGTGTACAGAGTTTGTGAGAAAATGACCTAAACGCAAAACTCGAATGTTGACGCCTTTGCAGCCGCCGACTTTCATGGTGGGGCATAAAAATAAAGTGAGAAGCCGACATACCAACCTATGTCATTTTGAACAATGTTACAGTAAACACAGGTATTATTTTATCTGGCCTAATGTGCTTGATCCTAAAAATGTTACATGTTAACAATTTAATGATTATCCTTGTCAATTAAATGCTTTTGCCCTTTGTATAAAAGCTATTTTAAGCATTTACTAAGAGAGCTTGCAAAGTTTATCCTACACAGGAGAGAGATTTAAAAATTACGTTTTTAATATATTTGTATCTAGTATCCAATAAAAACGTCTATTGTTTTTAACAAGAAGGCTATGTCCTTCTATGATGTGTAGAGCTTGTTACAAATGGTTTCACATCAAATCTTTGATGGTTTTACATGTATATATTCGTATAAACATCCTGACTGCCACAGTACAATAGACACATATTAGTTGTGACAGGTAATCAGAAGTTATAGTGACTGCCACACAGTACAATAGACACATATTAGTTGTGACAGGTAATCAGAAGTTATAGTGACTGCCACACAGTACAATAGACACATATAAGTTGTGACAGGTAATCAGAAGTTATAGTGACTGCACAGTACAATAGACACATATAAGTTGTGACAGGTAATCAGAAGTTATAGTGACTGCACAGTACAATAGACACATATAAGTTGTGACAGGTAATCAGAAGTTATAGTGACTGCACAGTACAATAGACACATATTAGTTGTGACAGGTAATCAGAAGTTATAGTGACTGCCACACAGTACAATAGACACATATTAGTTGTGACAGGTAATCAGAAGTTATAGTGACTGCCACACAGTACAATAGACACATATTAGTTGTGACAGGTAATCAGAAGTTATAGTGACTGCCACACAGTACAATAGACACATATTAGTTGTGACAGGTAATCAGAAGTTATAGTGACTGCCACACAGTACAATAGACACATATTAGTTGTGACAGGTAATCAGAAGTTATAGTGACTGCACAGTACAATAGACACATATAAGTTGTGACAGGTAATCAGAAGTTATAGTGACTGCCACACAGTACAATAGACACATATTAGTTGTGACAGGTAATCAGAAGTTATAGTGACTGCCACAGTACAATAGACACATATTAGTTGTGACAGGTAATCAGAAGTTATAGTGACTGCCACAGTACAATAGACACATATTAGTTGTGACCGGTAATCAGACGTTATAGTGACTGCCACAGTACAATAGACACATATCAGTTGTGACAGGTAACAGTACAATAGACACATATCAGTTGTGACAGGTAACAATACAATAGACACATATCAGTTGTGACAGGTAACAGTACAATAGACACACATCAGTTGTGACAGGTAACAGTACAATAGACACATATCAGTTCAGTTGTGACAGGTAACAGTACAATAGACACACATCAGTTGTGACAGGTAACAGTACAATAGACACTTATCAGTTCAGTTGTGACAGGTAACAGTACAATAGACACACATCAGTTGTGACAGGTAACAGTACAATAGACACATATCAGTTGTGACAGGTAACAGTACAATAGACACATATCAGTTGTGACAGGTAACAGTACAATAGACACATATCAGTTGTGACAGGTAACAGTACAATAGACACACACCAGTTGTGACAGGTAACAGTACAATAGACACATATCAGTTGTGACAGGTAACAGTACAATAGACACACACCAGTTGTGACAGGTAACAGTACAATAGACACATATCAGTTGTGACAGGTAATCAGAAGGTATAGAAGTTGGCACTCACCATAACACTGGATAGATTTTTTTCTTTGCCAGATCTCCCTGTAAAAGGAAAATTAGAAAACTGTTATATAAAACACAATATACAAGCTCAAATTTCCCATAATGACGTCATTGCACACATGTGACGGTTGTCAGTGTTTTTTTCTATATTCTGGGAACATAATGCATACCGTCTCAATTGGGATTTTAAGCCTGATTTTTCACGCAATTGAGAATATTACCATGATTTTCAATAAAATTCGGGAAAAACAGTAAGGCATTCATTTCATAAGTCAGTGTATCTTTACTACTGTTTACTGTACACCACGTTCAACAGAGAAAAACAGTAAGGCATTCATTTTATAAGTCAGTGTATCTTTACTACTGTTTACTGTACACCATGATCAACAGAGAAAAACAGTAAGGCATTCATTTTATAAGTCAGTGTATCTTTACTACTGTTTACTGTACACCACGATCAACAGAGAAAAACAGTAAGGCATTCATTTTATAAGTGTATCTTTACTACTGTTTACTGTACACCACGATCAACAGAGTAAAACAGTAAGGCATTCATTTTATAAGTGTATCTTTACTACTGTTTACTGTACACCACGATCAACAGAGTAAAACAGTAAGGCATTCATTTTATAAGTGTATCTTTACTACTGTTTACTGTACACCACGATCAACAGAGAAAAACAGTTAGGCATTCATTTCATAAGTCAGTGTATATTTACTACTGTTTACTGTTCACCATGATCAACAGAGAAAAACAGTAAGGCATTCATTTCATAAGTGTATCTTTACTACCGTTAACTGTACACCTCGATCAACAGAAGCATGTAAAAGTGTTTGGGCTCAATACCTGGCACACTTTAGTTTACTTTAACATAAAAAAATAGTTCAATTGGGAAATGTTTACCTCGAATAAAAAAACCAACCCTGCATGCAAAAAAAACAAACCCTGCATGCTAATTTTGTTATTGGAAGACACCTTCAATAAAATGTGCAAAAAAAAGACCAAAACCCTAATACCGGTAATGTTATCCAGGGTTCTCAATAGACGCGTACACACGCGTTTTGACGCATGGAAACTCAATTTGACCCAATTCTGACGCAGCTAATTTACCACATTTGCGTTTTTATGACGCGCGTGTATTTGCTTCCAAGCATCAATCCAATACACATGTACCTATTTTCGATAGTCCAAACATCACAACAATGAGCATGCGCTGCATTACAGTGATTGACACCTTACCTGACGACCTTGATTGCCCCTCGACCAATCAAATTTGCTGCTGTCGCAGCTTGTGGCACAGAGGCAGAAATAACCTGTCTGTAAATGGTGTCACTGTGTAATCTAATCGCTGCTATTGTGTTAATAATTTAACAATTATCTTTGAAGTTGATGATGCTTTTTGGGGGTGGAGACTATTATGACTTGATTGCATCAACTGTTTAATTGATTGCTACCGGCTTCTGATTGATTATCAGTTAATTAGTCCGAACTATAAAACAAATGCTAGCGGTCAAACATGTGAAAAGATAAAATCTGCAAAAATAAAATTGACTTTATTTGTGTTTGTTGTTTGTTTGTGTTGTTGTTTTTTTATCTGTTTTACGCACGTTTTAAACAAAGAAATATAATTTTAATGAGGATAATTTAAATATTTATAAATTGGCAAAATGTACATAAACAGAGTGTTAACCTGGGTTATCATTCAGTCAAAACCTACCAGACATTACACATTGTGATATTTTGCGTTTACGTGCTATCGAGTAATAGACTTTATTAATTTATTTATGTTCAATACACAAATGGCGCAAAGAAGTATATTTTCATTGTCATCGCAGTCTACGAAACGGTCTGTTGGGGATGCACTGACTGAGGGTGCACTGTCAGAGGTTGCACTGTCTGACCCCGAAAAAAGCAGAAGATAAGATAGCTTGTGTTATAATAACACCAATAACATAATATCAACAAATGTGGACCCCAATTTATTAAACAGTCTTACATAACTTTGAATCTTGACATAATGACACATTATTGTAAAATGGAATAGTAGTTTTTTAAGTTCAAATGCATATCATTGCACACCTTTCTTGGCAATAAAATATTTACAGTATTCACTAAAATTAAAGTTATTAAAGGATGTTTTATAAAACGGCGCTTCGATTTGTTTTGTTTTATATCTGACTTTTGACATTTCAATTTTGACCCTTGGGATTTTTGAATCATACGACTCTTCACTTTTAAAGTCTATTGAGAACCATGTTATCACGTACACAAGAATGAGATTATGAATGGACAACCAACAATTGATACATCATCCCTTTAAGTTAGGCTGATCTATTTTAACCCTTAGAACACCTTATGACACCCTTTTATTTGTTTAGTGTTGGCACTGTGTCTGTTTTTTCAGATCAAGGTTTTGTTAAACTGGTTATTGTGATAACATTTAGAAGCTAAAAGATGCTTAAGGACTACTGGACAAACAACTTAAGGAGTACTGGACAAACAAAACAACTGTCAAATATAAAGTGCACAAGTTCTGCCATATAAGTAATCTTTCTATTATTAAGTTTACATCAATATTGTTGAATTATTGTAATGCCTTATATGGTGGGCATTGCTCGTGCATAAAATATGTATTTGGTTGAAAAATTCACTTGATCATATCCCATCAATTTTGGTTTTTGATTTCAAAGATGGCTGATCAATAGTCCTTAATCCTCATAAAAGTCATGTACTTACAGTCTCACTAAATTAACTAACCATGTCCTTAAGGTGTGACTGACTTTGCTCACCAACTTTTTTTTTCCTCAGTCATTGCATGAAACTTAAACTGACCCCTATTGAGGTAACCAACTTCTTAAACGGTAAACTATGATTCAAAATCATGAACTTTGCCACTGAAATGGTAAACTGAATTATTTCAATGTTAACCCTTCTGTACTTATAAACATCAATATAACTAACCAGATGATTGATTTAGTCTTAAATCAGGCCTGTAAAATGCTAACAAGAGGTAAATGACCTTGAAGCTCTACTGATTGATTTTGATTTCAGGAAGTAGTCGCTACAAACTTGTTTTTTGAAAAAATATTTTTAGCCGTGGCGGCCATCTTGAATTTCCAGCCGACCTGAAATTTTGCTAGGATCAATTAGACATCAAGAGCAACAGTCGTGTGAAGTTTCATGAAAATCCGTCAGGTAGTTTCAGAGAAGTAATCGCTACAAGTTTTCATTATATAACTCTATGTAAACAAAGATGGCCGCTGACAGCCATGTTTAACATCGAATCAAAACGATTTTTGACAAGGACCAACATCATGTCATGCTGATCATTTTAGAAAAAGTCCCATATCAATATCACTTATAGTTTTCAAGAAGTAGTCGCTAAAAACTTGTATTTTGAAAATCTATTTTTAGCCATGACGGCCATCTTGAATTTCCGGCCGACCTGAAATTTTGCTAGGATCAATAACACATCAAGAGCAACGTTCGTGTGAAGTTTCATGAAAATCCGTCAAGTAGTTTCAGAGAAGTAATCGCTACAAGTTTTCATTATATAACTCTATGTAAACAAAGGTGGCCACTGGCAGCCATGCTTACCGTCAAATCAAAATAATGTTCGACTCGGATAACCATCATCTCATGCTGATCATTTTAGAAAAACACCCATATCAATATCACTTATAGTTTTCAAGAAGTAGTCGCTACAAACTTATTTTTTAAAAATCTATTTTTAGCTGTGGTGGCCATCTTGAATTTCTGGCCGATCTGAAATTTTGCTATGATCAATTAGACATTAAGAGCAACATTCCTATGAAGTTTCATGAAAATCCGCCAAGTAGTTTCAGAGGAGTAGTCGCTACAAGTTTTTACTATATAACTTTATGTAAACAAAGATGGCCGCTGGCAGCCATGTTTAACGTCGAATCAAAACGATTTTTGACAAGGACCAACATCACGTCATGCTGATCATTTTAGAAAAAGTCCCATATCAATATCACTTATAGTTTTCAAGAAGTAGCCGCTACAAACTTGTATTTTGAAAAATTATTTTTAGCCAAGGCGGCCATCTTGAATTTCAGGCCGACCTAAAATTTTGCTAGGATCAATTAAACATCAAGAGCAACATTTCTGTGAAGTTTCATGAAAATCCGTCAAGTAGTTTCAGGAGTAGTTTTCTTTATATAACTCTATTTAAAAAAAGATGGCCACTAGCAGGCTGTTTAACGTCAAATCAAAACAATTTTCGACAAGGACCAACATCATTTCATGCTGATCATTTTAGAAAAAATCCCATATCAATATCACTTAGAGATTTCAAGAAGCAGTCGCTACAAACTTGTTTTTTAAAAACCTATTTTTAGATTTGGCGGCCATCTTGGATCTCACATCAACATGAATTTTTGCTAGGATCAACTAGAATTCATGGGCAACATTTCTGTAAAGTTTCATGAAAATCCATTCAGTAGTTTCAGAGGAGTAGTCGCTACAAAAAAGGTTTACGGACAGACAGACGGACGCCGCACCACGGCATAAGCTCTGCTGATCTCTGATCACAGGGCTTTTTTCAAGAAAATTGGGAAAAGGCCTAGGCCTGCTGAATTTGGGAAAAAGAAGCGCGAGACTGTCCAAGTTGGGGAAAAATGTAGCGTGATTTTCGTTGTTTTGGGAAATGTTTTTTTAAGGGGAAATTTCATTAAAATGTAGTTTTAGGTAAAATATTGATTAGGTTTTAGAACTGAGTTATTTTAACATACAAACTATATAAAGTGTGTCACTTCATTACCCCCAAAAAAAAATAATATATATATCTTTTTAAATTGGGAATTTTTTACCCCAACATTGGGAAAAAATAGAGGTTTTTGTAATTGGGAAGAGGCCGAATTTCGGCCCCTGTTAAATAGGTTAAAAAAGCCCTGGATCAGTCAAGCTAAAAATGAGCATGTGTCACCCAGGACCAGTAGTAAAACAATCCATGTGTCTGTATCAATATTGTACTTGGCCCTAACAGCACTGGAGGCGATCCGGATGGTTTATTGGTGTCAATCAAATCCAGATAAAACCACCACAATTTGTTTCAGTTTCATATTTGATATACATATACATTAAAAGTAGACTGATCCGTACAATTTAATTATTGCTGATGAACCAGTTTGGTCTAGAAAACTAGAAGACGCCGGCTATTGTTCAATAATCATTAACCCGTAACCCGCTAAGCATGACTATAATAGCCTTTGCATCCATCAGCTGCTGATCAGTCATTTGCCCCAAAATACCACTTTGTCAATAAAATGGAATGGTTTTAATTCAAAGAAAGAACAGTCCATTATATATATGTAGCGGGCTATTCACATATTATGCTTAAAGGTGTTTTTTTTGTGATTGAAGTACACTTTGAATAATACATACAAGAATTAACAATGATTTAGAAACACAAACCAGCCGTGTTTTCCAGACCAAACCTTTTCATTAATTATAATTCAACTGAACTAAATTAGTCATTGGGTTTTCCAGACCAACCATTTTCATAATTAATAATTCAACTAAACTAAATATGCGGATTATTTAATGTATGTAAACCTGAAACCCGTTATGAGGGTTTTCTCTTGTACTGGCACCACTTACTCTCCCAGATCACCTCCAGTTTAATTTTGAACAGATTAATCACGTTTAATTATTTCTTATGTTGTCTATGTAAAAGAAGGTACGAAAGTCAAACAGGAAATGTAACCTTTACAGCATGCAGACCACCAAAACCATGTATTCGAAACGATCAACAATCTCAACAAAAAAAATAAAAATAGAAGCACAATATGCGCCATAACAAACAGAAATGGTTACAGCAGTACTGTAACATGGTCAGAGACAAAAAGGCCGCTGTGGGTTTAAACCTGGTTCTATGGTGCACCAAACCATAATCTTAGCCTATTTTCATCCCAATTAAAGGGAACATTATAAATACGGACATTCCGGTCAGACTATATAATCTTCTTTACATACAAGCAAGTATTAATTGGTAATAAAGTAAAACATAAAAAATGATCAGGTAATTATATGAATATAATGAAACGAAAGCTTAAAAACTCAGTCAAAAACTAAGTACTTAATGACTTGGCAAATAGCCAGAGCAGAATAAACTTTTGAAGTCATAATATGCTTACTGTTAACCTAAACAGAGATGATAGAGACTTTGTGACAAGTATTTGTGTATAATATTACCGCCAAATTTACATGAAATCCCCCGATGTACTCAGCCGTTAATAGAAACAACTGATTAGAAACGTATTCTTCGCTAAAAAGGCAAGCTGACTTTTTAACACTTGTGATTACATAAACATTACCTGTGCTATAAATAAACCATTTGGATCTGCACACTTCCTGTGCTGTGCTAAGCGTGTAGGGGACACAGCGTAATTAGTACATAAATATTTATTCGGCATAGTGTGTACAGTTTAATTTTAATCCGTTTGCTTGTTAGCGTAATTCCCTAGGTTGTAACGCTTCCAAGTGCGTCATCAGCTGTTTCACTTTATGTGTTAATAAGCATATTCTGCCTTTAAGGACAAGACAGGATTGAAGACAACCTTAAACATTACCTTCCTTTTCAGGATTTAGGTTAACATCATCATAGGGTCGAAAATGTGATCATTGCACAGTCAAAGAAGGAAGTATAGTGGCAAACTGCAAATCGGACAACCATTAAACATACAGTGCATTGCAAAATTATTGGGTCATAACTTCTTTTGATTCAATGCTCTTTCAATTTAAGGTAAATTAAGACTGAATCAAAGTGATCAAAACCAAGGATATTATAAAATCTTAATGTCAACATAGATTTTTTGCCGTAAAAAGACTTGCATTCAGTAGTAGTAGTGGTAGAGAATGCTTCTCACACAGGGAGGTTGTGGAATCGATCCCTAGCTGGGTATCACTAGGATTAAAGACTTCATAAAAAGGATATGAGTAGCTTCTAGCTTAAGGACTATTGGTCAGCCATACGGGTGGGGAATGGTATGTGCAAATTGACCACATGCACTATGTGATAAAAAAAAAGTATATCAATTAACTATATACATAATGGAGAAAAGCTAGTTGAAATGCATTTAGTTATAACTAAGTGCTCAAAGAAAGTAGAATGGATAAAAATTGTTGGTATATTCTAGTACATAAATACTCCTTATTTTCAATTAATTATCGTAATATTATCAGTGGTTACATAAATAAATATATGTAAACTAGTGCGGACTAATTTTATTTTTTTCTCCAAAATAACGCCTTTATTTGTAATTGGGACTATTTCAAGACACCATACTCGGAAAATATCATAGTGTGACTGCATTAGTTGTGACAACAAGTATTTTCGCATCAAACTTTGGGATATTAATTTTTTTTTCCACATTTCAAGTGCATTTTATTACTGTTCTCTTTAGTAGCATCAACCTTTTAAAAAGGAAACGTTTCTATTTAATGCAAACAATATACCAAACTTTTCTAGACGCTGCGCGCCACCGACGTATCCATGGTGGGTAGTAGATTACGTTTAGGGCTGGA
Organism: Cyrtodaria siliqua; assembly: GCA_037043455.1. NCBI lineage: Eukaryota > Metazoa > Mollusca > Bivalvia > Adapedonta > Hiatellidae > Cyrtodaria > Cyrtodaria siliqua. The sequence continues at coordinate 144,797 of JAWPHD010004767.1, read as the reverse complement.
TTTCACTGGAAAATCACGAGAAATAGATCCATTTTCAGATTGGCTGGGAGAACACAAATCAACACCATCACTACTATCCTTAAATCCAAGTTCACTGTCAGACTGACCACCAGAATCACACAAATCAACGTTTCTAAGATCACCAGGTTTATTTTCCTCAGTAATTTTAGACACATGTTTAGGTTTTGTCCTTACAAGGAACGTAATAGAGACATGGTTAATTTGTAACTTTTTTTGTTAGATTGTTGAAATAATGAAGGATCATTTATTAAATACTGCATCATGTAATTACCCACAGGAATCGGACATATTGTAAATGCATGTAATAAACCACATTGACTATCCACTACTAGTATACTAAAATATATTTGTATATATATGCGGGGACCTACATATGGGGATACTGTACTATGTTTACAATACGTCTGATTCCTATGAATTACCATAACTCATGAATATCAAAAGAAACAATGACCCCTTTACACACATTTCCAAAGCCTTTGATTACATCATCAATTTTACATCATGTGTTTTCAAAAGTTTCCCTTTATAGTAACTGCAAACAAAACATCTGCCTACTCAGCTTTAATCGTCAACGCCAGGCCACAAATAAAGTGATAATCGTGGTACCAAATGTGCCAAACAAAATACAAACTCGCAAACAAAGTTTGTTTAATAATATGTGTCAAAATAACTTCAATAAAGCAACCCGCTGCATTCACATACCTTCCTTAATTAGTGCCAGTAATTAATTTCTACTTTATTTGTGTATAGTACAGTACTTGCCGTAATCGTTTATAAATTGCTGTTTGTTTACAATTTTCCAATGACCCGCGTTTCACCTTTTACACAGCTATAAGTACATGGCGGACTGATCAGTGTGTATTCATTACCTTTTCCGATAACATTCAGCGTCAATACACAATATGCGTTGCATAAAATCTTGGTGCGGTTATACTCTTCAAACATAATTTGAAAGTTCGGCCAAACATATGTTGCGCGTAAAATAATGCATAACAGAAGTCTACAAACTTTACCATGGTTACGTTTTATCGATTATAATTGGATTAATTTGATTATAATTGGATTAATTTTTGGGATGGTCTTATCATGTTAGTAGAGGACACACTTCAGTATAAATAGGGAGATGAATATTATTAATGCTATCGGCGCATGGACATTTTTGATTGGCACCTTAAACTTTCCTCGGCCAATCACGTTTTGACAAACTGTCAAAGTGGGAGGGATTTCTTAATTACCGCTCGCGGCGAAAGCGATGGGTTCGTAATCGGCACACTTTATGATAAGCCGAGTTTTCGTTTGATTTTTTTGTCTAAAACGGAAACGTCCAGTCGGGCAAGTGTCGGACAACCAGATTTGTGAAGGACACCTGCCCGCACCCAAATTCCACTTGCCCGGGGCGTCGGGCAACCATATTTCCGGAGCCCTGCTGCTACAAGCAGACACCTTCATGATATCAATGAAAGATTGTTAAAAGTGAAGTTGAACTCCATGTCAGACCACTATTCCAAGTAAGGCCACTGAAACACATTAGGTTTTGGTTTATAGTACTTGCTGCCGCTCTACAACATCATACATGTGATATCTCCCGTCGGGAGCTAATTTCTCCCGGGATTTCATGGAATTTCCCGGCCTCCCGCCGGGAGCTCCATTTCTCCCGGTATTTCAAAATTTTGCTATTTGCGAATCCTTTTGGGTAATTGCTATGATGTATTGGATCAAGACCGAGTTTTACGAATGATTTAGAATATAGACACCAATGTCTTATGGTTGCGTACAGCTAAATATAGCCTGGCTGAAGCCCCGCCTTTTGTTGTGTACGATTCAGTACAGAAGTGAAAGTTCACAGAGGTCAGCAGATATAACTTTGAAATATTCAATATGCATTTTCAGGAAGGATAAACTATAGGTAACATAATCCCCATCAGCTAGGATCATTAAATTAAATAAAAAAATATTTTTGAATGTTCTTGAAAATTTAACATCCATTGAAATTGCATGTCAATATTCAGTGCGGATTCAATAGTGTTTGTAAACACAGACATGTGCAGAGAGGTTGAGCAGAAAAAGTTGTCTTTTTCACACTTTCAAAGGCTTTGTGATGGAAATATCTATGAAATAAGGTAATTTAAAGAAAATCTGGTGTATAATTCTTGAGATATTAGCTGACAGGTGCAACAGGAGGTCTATGGGAAAGTATTTAGTTTTCTGCAACCTTATCTATATCTGTGAAAACATTGCCCCTGGGCAGGTAATTAAAAGGATTAGCATGTCAGCTAATTAGTTTATTTATTCATAACTTTCACATCTGGTCAACTTCCGGTAGGTCAAGATATTCAGTAGGTGAAAATAAAGGGGTTTACTCGGACTTTATCCTCAATCTCTATATGAAAAATGAAAATATTAGACCATCATTTAAATTAAATGTATCCTTATTGGTGTTTTAAAATCAGACAACACCAAAAGAAGATACATAGATGTACACAAAAAACAAAGCTTTTAATATACTTATCTCTACAAACTAGTTTTATAAAGGGCTAAAGTCAGTTGAGCACCAAGGATAAACACCGAGTTTACCCCCTACCAGAATGTGGAGGTGTTTTATTTTATTGATCACTGATTGGTCAAATTATTTTGATGATGTCATGTGAAAGTTATGAATTGTATGAAAATAATGATTGGACTGTTTGTTTATGAAACGTGGCGGTGATATCTATAATGTCCATGGAATATTGATAGAAATATACCGACTCTTAGTGGGATGGTAATTAGCGAATTCGGCATGGATTGATATTTGGTAAAGGATGACGATTTCAACTACTCGATTGCAGTTTGTCATGATTAGAGAAGTGTTTTGTCTGTGTATAAAATGGGAAGCATCTTCATTATGGTTATTACTTGCAAAATCAAAATGCCTAAACTAGATCTATCTCCGGAGTCTGAACATTCCAGGCCCAAATAGCAGAAGTATCTTGCGAAGTATAATTCTTCTTGGACGAAGTGTATATCCATGGATAAGTTGTAGTCCTTTATTAAGGTTTATATCAGAAAAAAAAAATACCGTAACGCGTTAAAAATTCGAGTATAAAAACCTCCCTGGTTTTTGTCAAATCTCCCAGGAAAAAAAGTCAAATCTCCCTGGTAACCCTCCTGAAAATATCACATGTATGCAACATTGTCAATGATTTTTTAGGTATTTTAAATTTGGATCTCAAGTAAAGTAATGTATCTTACAGAAGCTCCCATAACTACGAACACAGCAGCTGAATCTTGGCTTCCCGCGACAGCATCATGCAGTTGACTGATGACAGTACCCTTTACAGGGCTATCACTGATGAGATTAGTCCTACCCTCAATTGGTCTCTCTCTGGTTGAATTCAGTTCTTTTTGGTATTTTCTATACATGCTTCCCACGTTCTTGTATAAAAGTATTATTCCAAGAGAAAAGAAAAAATCACATTCCAAAACCAGTGTCACTCACACTACATATTTTGATTGTCAATCAGTCATGATTATCATCCAAGCAATGATAGTTGTCCCTGTTGTAGTTACACACGTATTTTCTATTATTAACAAAATGTGTTCGGGTCTTTAGCCAGGACACAACTATAAAACGTCTTTAAGTATCATGCAAGCGGTGTTCTAGATTTTGATATTGTAATATTAACCTACCTGTGGATCTATACTATACTATATACCTACTTCCTAGTAGGCCTACAGTTCCGGTTTTCTGAACCGGTGGGCCAGTCAAACAAAACAAAGCTTCATTTTACAATGGCATCCATAATTTGTTATAAGAAATTGCGTAAAAATATTACTTACGGAAGCTCCAAACACCACAAATACATGACTTGCACCATGTCCCTTTTTTTCAACGGTCTCCCTTATAAGGGATAATGGATCAATTTCTTTTGACATGTCTGTTTACTTCCAACTTCCTGAAAAAGTGAAAGCCAATGCACCGGTTGCCGGTAGCCAATCAATTCTTTCGACTATTTCCGTCTATGCTCGGAACGATTTACGGACGTTTTGGACCATGGACGATTCGAACCCTCCTAAATCGTCCTAATACATACATTTATTTATATTTAGGTATATATTATCGTTTTTGTTTGTTTGTTTATTTAATGTATGTGCGTTTAGTTGTATTGCAAGACACCTTTATACATGGGCTTAGGAACGTTTCAATTCTTATTATCATTTTTTTTTTTTTTTTTTTTTTTTGTGGGGAACAATTATAGGTGGGGGCATAGATCTACATACACATATATGTACATATATATCCATGGTGGGGGTGAGGCAAACTTCTTCACACATTTTTTGACAAGCAAAAAAAAACGTTATCCGCGCTCAATTACACCAAAACATACAACATTATATAGGGAAAAAGGAAGCGCTAACCATTTTTTCCTTCAAATTATTGTGGGGAGGTGTCGGCGTGGTGCGGTGTGTGCAAAGCATACTCTGCACCCCCTCCAACTCTGAACATTGCCCCCTCCCAACCTACCCACTCCCAACCTGCACACCCCCCCCCCCCCCCCACACACACACCCCCACCCCAACACACACACACACACACACACCCGGCTCCGACGCCTATGTTATAATATCGAGCCCGTATATCAGTGACAGACACGGATATGAAGTTAATGGTCTGTGAAAAGATATTCTTACAGCCTAATGAATTAGCCTGCATCGTTGCACACACATATCCGTGATCAGTTTGGTTTGCACAGGGATATACTAACACATGCTGGTAAATGCAATAAAAACATCTCCTTCCGTTTAAGGAAATATATCAGGAAATAATTTTTAAAGGGACACATGATAAACTTGGAATGTGAATCAAGCATTAAAATCGTCACCTCGATTTATCGTCAGTTAATCCAGTAGTGTATACAATATATAAAACCCCTGGTATAATTAAATAACATTTTGAGATTTCAATTTTCTTCGTTATTCTATCAAATGTTTAAATACATTATTAGTGCAATATGATCAACAGTTAGTCATATGACAACTTGCTTTGAACATTCCAAAAAACAATATTAATGATTGCACATATGCAAGTTATGTAGAAAAACTAACGAGACGCCGCTTAAGCAAACCAATATTGCCGTATGTCATGACAGTCGTGTTTCCTAAAAGTCAAGAAGAGCACCCGCATAGCGGGGCACATACGCACGGCATTGGCAAGGTTAAGTTTCAGGTAACACATTTTAGTCTTAAAAAGTAATCAGAGAGTTATGGGCTTTTATACAATGTATTATTGGGATCATGTCGAAGATGTGTGCAAAGTTTCATTGTTGTACACATAATATTTTGAAAGCTATTAGTCTCAATCACTTCTAAAAGGAAAGTGTTTTTTTTTTTTCAAAGGGTAATAATTTAAAAAAAAAATGAACCACATAGTTATGGGCCTTTATCAGACCTATTCATTGGATCCAGTCTTATTAAAATCATATCCTAATTAGGCTTTGAGTAGAGTATTGTAGCGTGATAAAGGGTCTGATTTTAACGGGACTGCATTGGATCTTTCTGAAGATGTTTACAGAGTTTGATTGCTGTAGACATTATACTTTGAAAGTTATTAGTCACAATCAGTTGTCAGGTAAAAGTTAACGGACAGACGGACGGACGTCGCTGCATAATATGTCCCTAAGGACTTATAAGAAATGATGACACGTATTACTTTAAACATAATTGTATTTCTTACTTTTGTATATAACGATTAAATTAGTATAATAGAACGTATTCCCATCAACATCAGAACAGAACAGAACAGAAAATATATTTTTATTTAACTTTAACTACGTATATCGTTACACACACACACACACACACACAGACACACAGACACAGACACAGACACAGACACAGACACACACACACACACACACACACACACACACATACACACATACATACATACATACATAACATGTTCAAGCATAATAAGTCAAGTGATTTAATTTTAGACATAAGTACGGTATCTATGGGCAATATTAACATAAAATAACTGATACATGAGGATGAAAATACAAGGGATCTATACATTATTTAACTTATCAAAATTAAAACTGAATGTCGGTCAATATCAGTTTTCAAACTGAGGTTGCAAAAAGTTGGCAGTTAAATAACTCTCGACACGAATACGAATACTCAGATTACGGTATCCGTAATGTCCTAGCGTTTACAGTTGCAGTTCTCTTTCTTTTGACAGTTTGTTCTACAGTAAAACTATATGGGCTATCGCGATGAAATGCCGCCTACAGGATACGTGTGTCTAACAATTTAAGGTATTTTCACATGCCATTCACGCTCAGTTTTATAATTCACTGAAATGATGCGGCCATTTCGACTTTTCGACTTTGCGCCCTGTTAATAACCCTTTCCACAAGGCGAAAAGTCGCAAACTCGAAGGCGAAAAGTCGCAAAGTCGAGATTTTCCACTCGATAAAAGTCGCAAACCCAAAATTGTACAATTTTGAGTTTTCGCCACGAAATTTCCTCCAAAACCTTGGGTTTGTATGGAAGACGGATGCGGCCATTACGACTATTCGACTTTGCGACTTTTCGCCATGTTAATAGCCCTTTCGTAAGGTGAAAAGTCGCAAACACGAAAAGTCGCAAACCCGAAGGTAAAAAGTCGCAAAATCGAGATTTTATGCGAAATTTCGACTCGCAAAGTCGCAAACCCGAAATTGCAAACATTTCGACTTTTCATCAAGAAATATCGTCCAAAATCTCGGATTTGAGACTTTTCGCCTTCGACTTTTCATGTTTGCGACTTTTCGGGTTTGCGACTTTTCGCCTCGAGATATAGTCTGAACAAGTTTATAGTTTAATAATATTTTATTGCAAATATGTTACAATATATCAATTCAACATAACGTTATTCATAGAAACATATGCAAATTGATTGAACTACAAGTTATTACAACATTAATTACAGTTCTCTCCATTGTGGCTGAAAAAGTGTACATGATTATCGGTTTGAAATTGTAACAATACATTTAAATTTAAATTTGATAAGGAAAAACGAAGAAAAAAAAAATATATATCTAGGGCCCCATCTATATTTATAGCAAAGAAAAAGGACCACCTGGCCCCCAGAATAACTTCTTTATTATTTAACCGAAATAGTAAACGCACATGTCATTAGAAAGCGTCGACCTTGTAATTTTTAAAACAGTAAAGATATCTAAAGATATTTAAATTAGAACGCCAAATAAGTGATTAAATGAAAGCAACACATACATCCATCAGAGTGACACATTTGACCTATTTTGATCGCGGAAAACACCTGGCTAGGAACTATTTAATACAGCTTTGATCTGCAATAACTTGATATATTTATTTAGCTGAAGATAACTACTTTCCAAAATAGTGAGGAAAATTAAAATCGTGTACATTTTGGCAAAGGGGAGGGAGGGTGGGGGTGGGGGGGGGGGGCGGTGTGTACAAAGCATACTCTGCACCCCCTCTCCCAACTCTGAACATTCCCCCCTCCCCCTCCCCCTCCCAACCTGCACCCCCTACACCCCCGGCTCCGACGCCTATGTTATAATATCGAGCCCGTATGTCAGTGAAAGACAAGGATATGAAGTTAATGGTCTGTAAAAATAATAATGATGAATTAGCCTGCATCGTTGCACACACATTTCCGTGATCAGTTCGGTTTGCACAGGGATATACTAACACATGCTGGTAAATGCAAAAAAACATCTCCTTCCGTTTAAGGAAATATTCCAGGAAATAATTTTTAATGGGACACACGGTAATCTTGGAATCTGTATCAAGCATTAAAATGGTCACCTCTATTTATCATCAGTTAATCCAGTAGTGTATACAATATATAAAAACCCTGGTATAATTAAATAACATTTTGAGATTTCAGTTTTCTTCGTTATTCTATCAAATGTTTAAATACATTATTGGTGCAATATATATATGATCAACAGTTAGTCATATGACAACTTGCTTTGAACATTCCAAAAAAACAATATTAATGATTGCACATATGCAAGTTATGTAGAAAAACTAACGAGACGCCGCTTAAGCAAACCAATATTGCCGTATGTCATGACAGTCGTGTTGCCTAAAAGTCAAGAAGAGCACCCGCATAGCGGGGCACATACGCCCGGCATTGGCAAGGTTAAGTTTCAGGTTACACATTTTAATCTTAAAAAGTAATCAGAGAGTTATTGGCTTTTATACAATGTATTATTGGGATCATGTCGAAGATGTGTGCAAAGTTTCATTGTTGTACACATAATATTTTGAAAGCTATTAGTCTCAGTCACTTCTAAAAGGAAAGGTTTAAAAAAAAAATCGAAGGGTAATAATTTAAAAAAATGAACCACATAGTTATGGGCCTTTATCAGACCTATTCATTGGATCCAGTCTCATTAAAATCATATCCTAATTACGCTTTGAGTAGAGTATTGAAGCGCGATAAAGGGTCTGATTTTAACGAGATTGCATTGGATCTTGCTGAAGATGTTTACAGAGTTTCATTGCTGTAGACATTATACTTTGAAAGTTATTAGCCACAATCAGTTGTCAGGTAAAAGTTAACGGACAGACGGACGGACGTCGCTACATACGTCGCTACATAATATATCCCTAAGGACTAATAAGAAATGATGACACGTATTGCTTTAAACATAATTCTATTTCTTACTTTTGTACATAACGATTAAATTAGTATAATAGAACGTATTCCCATCAACATCAGAACAGAACAGAACAGAAAATATATTTTTATTTAACTTGTAACTACGTACATCGTTATACACACATACATACATACATACGTACATACATTTTCAAGCATAATAAGTCAAGTGATTTAATTTTGGACATAAGTACGGTTTCTATGTGCAATATTAACATAAAATAACTGATACATGAGGATGAAAATACAAGGGATCTATACATTATTGAACTTATCAAAATTAACACTGAATGTCGGTCAATATCAGTTTTCAGTCCTAGCGTTTACAGTTGCAGTTCTCTTTTTTTACAGTTTGTTCTACAGTAAAACTATATGGGTTATCGCGATGAAATGCTGCCTACAGGATACGTGTGTCTAACAATTTTAGGTATTTTCACATGCCATTCACGCTCAGTTTTATAATTCACTGAAATGATGCGGCCATTTCGACTTTGCGACTTTTCGCCCTGTTAATGACCCTTTCCACAAGGCGAAAAGTCGCAAACTCGAAGGCGAAAAGTCGCAAAGTCGAGATTTTGGACGAAATTTCGCCTCGCAAAGTCGCAAACCCAAAATTGTACAATTTTGACTTTTCGCCACGAAATTTCGTCCAAAACCTCGGGTTTGTATGGAAGACGGATTCGGCCATTTCGACTATTCGACTTTGCGACTTTTCGCCCTGTTAATAACCCTTTCCGTAAGGTGAAAAGTCGCAAACACAAAAAGTCGCAAACCCGAAGGTAAAAAGTCGCAAAATCGAGATTTTGTGCTAAATTTCGACTCGCAAAGTCGCAAACCCGAAATTGCAAACATTTCGACTTTTTGTCAAGAAATATCGTCCAAAATCTCGGATTTGAGACTTTTCGCCTTCGACTTTTCATGTTTTCGACTTTTCGGGTTTGCGACTTTTCGCCTCGAGATATAGTCTGAACAAGTTTATAGTTTAATAATATTTTATTGCAGATATGTTACAATACATCAATTCAACATCACAATATTCATAGAAACATATGCAAATGGATTGAACTATAAGTTATTATAACATTAATTACAGTTCTCTCCATTGTAGCTGAAAAGGTGTACATGATTATCGGTTTGCATTTAAATATAAATTTGATAAGGAAAAACGAAGAAAAAAGAATATATGTAGGGCCCCATCTATATTTACAGCAAAGAAAAAGGACCACCTGGCCTCTAGAATAACTTCTTTATTATTTAACCGAAATAGTAAACGCACATGTCATTAGAAAGCGTCGACCTTGTAATTTTTAAAACAGTAAAGATATCTAAAGATATTTAAATTAGAACGCCAAATAAGTGATTAAATGAAAGCAACACATACATCCATCAGAGTGACACATTTGACCTATTTTGATCGCGGAAAACACCTGGCTAGGAACTATTTAATACAGCTTTGATCTGCAATAACTTGATATATTTATTTAGCTGAAGATAAATACTTTCCAAAATAGTGAGGAAAATTAAAATCGTGTACATTTTGGCAAAGTTATTAGCTGTATATATACATGCTGCACTGTGTTTTCTTTAAAGCGGTTTTGAACACCTGGTCTCCAAAAAGTACTTGAGAGACATTATTTGGGTTTAAATATTTTTAAAGCCTACGTTATGTAGTTTATCTGGATTTAAAAATGAACAATATGTGTTTATAAATGATTTATGGAACCATTCAATGGAACGGGGCCTTATTGTTGATTCGCAGACTGGCATTTTCAACATTTTTCTAATGAGCATACATTCGGACCTGTTCCCAGTTCTCGGTTACCGGCTCCTTATTTGAATTTAATTGGGAACCAGGAACTGGGAACCAGGAACTGGGAACTAGGAACTGGTTCCAGGTTCCCGGTTCCTAGTTCTCGATTCGAACCCAATGGAAATTGAATAATTATCACCTTGGTTTTCATATTGCACATATCCTAGTTTCATGAAAACGACACGGGATGTTATAAAATCGGTAAAATGAACAAGTAGGATGTTATTTTCAGAGTTATGTCTCCGAAATATCAATTACTATACTACTTTACAATTTTCACATAATTTCAGCAGGCTTGAACACGCACAGAAACCAGTTCCTTATTCGCACCGAATAGGTAACAGGGAACTGGCTCCTAGTTTCCGGTTCCAGATTCGAACCCAATAGGGAAATGAACAATTCCACTTTTATTTTGCAATGCAAATATCCCAGTTTCATAGTAAACGACATGCGATTTTATAACACATGAAAACATGCAGTTAAATCACTTTACCATTCCGTTTCCTCCTGTGTTAGAATGAATGGTTTACAGTTAACCTTGGTTTAAGACAAGGATGTTCATTGTCTTCAATTCTTTTCAAGATATTCATCAATGATTTGGCTGTAGCAATTTAAGCCTCGTGTAATGGAATAGATGTCGGCGATAATGAAAATCTCTGTGTTTTACTATATGCTGATGATGTTGTTTTATTGGTGAGGCTGATTTACAAAATATGCTTAATGTGCTAAATGTATGGTGTGAGGAAAATGGTATGGTTATTAATAATAGTAAGAGTAAAGTTGTTAATTTTAGACATAAATGCGTAAGTCGTACACAAACACAATTTAAATGTAGACCAAACATTATTGACACTACTGATAGATATGTGTATTTAGGTTTAACATTGCATGAACCTTTAGATTATAATTTAACAGCACAAATAGTATCACAGGCTGCAGGTAGAGCATTGGGTCTCTTAATAGCGAAATATAAGTCTCTAGGTGGGATGCCTTATAAGGTATATACAAAACTTTATGGCTCGATGGTATGGTCAGTCGTTGCATATGCAGTCTGGGGGTGATATAACGTTTTCATGTATTGATGCTGTGCATAATAGAGCGATACGATTTTTTCTAGGGGTTGGAAAGTATGCACCAAATGCGGCGACTGTCGGTGAAATGGGATGGACTCCACCAATTGATAGACAATGGAAGTGCATCGGCATTTATTGGGCTAGATTAGTCAATATGCATTCTTCTCGAATTAATAAACGATTTTTTACATATTGTCTTTCGAAATCTAACAGTATTTGCAAAAACTGGTGTTTTCGTATTTAAAAGACGTTTAACGATAATAATTGGAATGGGTATGTTAATGTCAATATCCCAATTACCAAATCAAGTTTAGTACAAAGAATCAGTACCTGCATATTTTAAACCGTAATTAGTTTAAACTTATTTATTTTACATCGCTTTTAATGAAAGCTCTACGAACTTATTTGAATCACTCTCGATGTCTTCCTGGGTAGAACCAATGCAGATAAAGCAATGCAGATAAAGTGACATGCTCAGAGACACAACGCATATGGCAATGACGGGAATCGAACCCACGACTTTTGGATCATGGGTCCAACGCTCTACCACTAGACCACAGCGCTCCACTAGAACCGTTATTGATAGTTGGACATATAAAATAGCGATGTAGGCGTTAATGGTAGAGCTGGAATGAAGCTTAGAAAGTATAAACTGTTGAAAAGTGATTTAAAAACAGAAGAATATTGCAATTTAATTTTACCGAAGTTACATAAATCTGCATTTGCGGAGTTGCTCCACTTAGAATTGAGACTGGGCGATATAAGGATTGGCCGAAAATGTTAGATTATGTGCGTTTTGTAAAATGCATGTTAAGGATAAATACCATGTATTATTTGTCTGCTCATTGTACGCTGATATAAGAGAAGATATATTCACTAAATCTAAAACTATTGATCTAACGTTTGAAACAATATCGTCTCAACATAAATTTGTTTTTCTTTTTACCAGTCCGCTTATGATTCGACAATGTGCCAAAACCGGCTTTTTAATTATTAGGAGAAGACATATCTTCTTACATAACTAGTTGATCTTATTGGTTACATGTGATATATTTTATACTTGTATATAATGAAAGTTGATGTATTTTAAGTATCTGACAAAATCGTTACAGATTGAAAATAATATTCTGATTAAGATAACATTCATGTTTTAAGATTTGACATCAATATGTGTAACATCTCGTTGTGATATAATCACAATATACTATAAATAAATGTGCATTTGGCGAACTAACATCAGTAACAAATGAATCACTAATCCCAGAGCCACTTATCTTAATTAGAAATCTTCATCATGCACATACATGCACAATTATTCACACGGCTTTGCATACACTGTAACATTGCTTGGCCTAACTAGCCTGTCCTGGCTTGGCCTGGCCTAAGATTAGTTGGTTCATTGGGACTAGTTTAGGTCAGGCCAAAGGGTCATTGCTTCAACCCTGGGGTTACTGTTTGAGTATCCAAGTTCATCTATGTTGTTTCTAGATGGTCAGGCAGCATAAAGAGCCGCCTGCCTGACAAGGCCTCTATCTTTTCAGCTGAACTTAAGGCAATTGAACTTGCCTTCAATTATATTCAGGAATCTGATGATGACCATTTTGTAATATTTTCTGATTCCCTTTCATCTCTTCAAGCGCTGGGTAATATGAAACATGATAACCCAGTTGTGCTTCAGCTTTTAGAAAAGTACAATTCTCTTATAGTTGATAATGTTATTATTTTCTGCTGGCTTCCAAGCCATGTAGGAATACGTGGTAATGATAGAGCTGATAGTGCTGCTAAAGCAGCATTAGGTTTACATATATCTAATACTAAATTACCTTACACTGATTTTATTATTCATAATTCTTGGCAAGCCGCTTGTGGATTTGTCAGTTAACAATAAACTCCATTCAATTAAACCGTTACTTGGAGAATGGCGTTCTTCTAGTAGACCCATTCGTCGAGAAGAAGTTCTCCTAGCCCGGTGCAGGATAGGGCATACACGTTATACTCATTCATATTTATTACAAGCTGAGCAATTACCAGAATGTATACCCTGCTTTGCACCGTTAACGGTCAAACACATCTTATTGAAATGTGTAGACTTTGATCCTATGCGTCAAAGGTACTACAATGTTAATACTATGAAAGAGTTATTTGATACTATAGATTTTAGTCTTGTTTTAGATTTCCTAAAAGAGATCAGACTATATAAATCATTATAATGTGTTCTTATGTATATTTACTTGTTTATATACCCGATGACGGGCATTTGTTGATTTACAAACATAGTTTATATTACACCTTATCATCCCTTATTTTTTAATAGTTTTATCTTTATATATTTACATTAATTTTTAATTAATACTTCATTTCTGTATCTTTCATCAATTTTTGCGCACACTATGACCTATTTATGTGTCGACGTGCCGTAAAATACCATTCATTCATTCATTCTAGATGGTCAGTGGATCACATTAAGGTTAGCACATGTCTCATGGGACAATTCAGTTGTCCTGAGTATGTTAGGAATTGTACACCTTGTGAGGGTCATTCAGAAGTATTAAATTGATAGTTATTATGTTGAAAAAACAAACACGTTTTTGTCTTAAGATGATGAAATGCAACCAGTTTATGATATAAGGAAAACTTGTTTTATTAATGTGAAATAACAAAAATCACATGTATTAGGCCATCTTTAAAAATATATTTGTTTGCTGTTTCCCGACCCTGGATGTTATAATGTTGGTAGGTAGGCAGGTGATTTTTTTTTTTTTTTGCCAAGACAGTAATAACCTTTAGAACTGAAAGAAAAATATACTAAAATTAGTAAAAAAAAAAGATATCTTAAAGAACTGCTATAAAAAGTTTTGGGTAGGGCCCTTTTTCGTGGGTAGGTAGGGAAACAGCAAACCAAAAATTTGTTATGGTCGGCCTTTATGGAAACACATATAAGTTCTAAACAAGTAACTTAAAAACTTGCAACAAGCACATATAGCATTTAAAACATATCCCCTTTTTGTTGTTGGCATAATAACACTAAATAACAAAATCTCCATTAAAACAATATACAAATATAAGACAATTATAATACAATTGAATATGTTCAGGTTATATATTTATAGCGTACGATCCCACTACCCACCCTACCATCCAGCAACCTACCCACATTTCCAACCTACCAAAATGAAACCACGCAATCACCCATTCGATCAACCATCAACCCACTACCCATTCAGTTTCAATTAACCATCCATCCACCAATTCACTCTTCCAAAAACATTGTACCATTATATCATTCCATAACTTATTTTTTTAATCATAATTATCAAACTATTCCATTTTTATAAAATATTTCATCCTGTCAATCTTCATTCCAATTATTATCGTTAAACGTCTTTTAAACCCGAAAACACCAGTTTTTACAAGTACTGTTAGATTTAGAAAGACAATATGTAAAAATTCGTTTAATATCTCCAGAAGAATGCACATTGACTAATCTAGCCCAATAAATGCCGATGCACTTCCATTGTCTCACAATTGGTGGAGTCCATCCCATTTCACTGACAGTCGCCGATTTTGGTGCATACTTTCCAACAGCATCGCCCTATTCAATCTCCACGCAGAGTTATCGTTCCTTTCACTCACATATATCTCTGCTAACTACTAAATTACAAGATTTTGGTAAAACCTGTTAAATTGGAATATGTTTGCCTGAAACTTATTTATTTCTTGTGTAAATATAATTTTCAGAATATCTGCAGCTTAGATGTTGAAAGATTTGAAATAATGCACGAAAACAATTTAGTTTTAATCGGGACTATTTTACTACAAAACTAATACGTACTTAGGTCTCCTCAATCGATACGCATATGTAAATATTTCAAACCAAAGCTCGATAGCAAAAACTTACTAAAACAAATTAACTCATAGAAATAAAAATTGAAATTATTTAATATAAGTCTATAGATCACGCAAAAGGATTTATTATATACATCGTCATAACTTTTTTGAATAATCACGTGACCTAACCGTTCGCCCTACTTCCTTTGACGTTGACAGAGTCAAATGAGGAACGAGTGTACTTTGGGTAGAGATTGCGCCTTATTATGCACAGCATCAATACATGAAAACGTTCTATCACCCAGACTGCATATGCAACGACTGGCCATACCATCGAATCATAACGTTGTTTATATACCTTATAAGGCATCCCATATAGAGACTTATATTTCGCTATCAAGAGACCCAGTGCTCTACCTGCAGCCTGTGATACTATTTTTTCTGTTAATCTATAATCCAAAGGTTGTCTAAAAGGAACAACTTTACTCTTACTATTATTAACAACCATACCATTTTCCTCACACCATACATTTAGCACATTAAGCATATTTTGTAAATCAGCCTTACCAATAGAACAACATCATCCGCATATAGTAAAACACAGAGCTTTTCATTATCGCCGACATCTATTCCATTACACGAGGTTGAATTGCTACAGCCAAATCATTGATGAATAGGTTGAAAAGAATTGGAGACAATGAACATCCTTGTCTTAAACCAATGTTAACATTAAATCATTCACTCTAACACAGGAGGAAGCGGAATGGTCAAGAGATTTAACTTCTTGTTTTCATGTGTTTATAACATCGCATGTCGTTTACTATGAAACTGGGATATTTGCATTGCAAAATAAAAGTGGAATAATTGTTCAGTTCCTTATTGGGTTCGAACTGGGAACCGGAAACTAGAAGCCAGTTCCCTATTCGGTGCGAATAAGGAACTGGTTTCTGTGCGTGTTCAAGCCTGCTGAAATTATGTGGAATTGTAAAGTAGTATAGTACTTGATATTTCGGAGACATA
The DNA here is from genome assembly GCA_037043455.1 of Cyrtodaria siliqua. NCBI lineage: Eukaryota > Metazoa > Mollusca > Bivalvia > Adapedonta > Hiatellidae > Cyrtodaria > Cyrtodaria siliqua. The sequence continues at coordinate 128,365 of JAWPHD010004767.1, read as the reverse complement.
ACTCTGAAAATAACATCCTACTTGTTCATTTTGCCGATTTTATAACATCCCATGTTGTTTTCATGAAACTGGGATAGGTACAATATGAAAACCAAGGTGACATTATTCAATTGTCGTTGCGTTTGAATCGAGAATTAGGAACCGGTAACCTGGAACCAGTTCCTAGTTCCCAATTCGATTCGAATAAGGATCCGGGAACCGGGAACCAAATGTATGCTCATTGTTTCCGAATAACTACAATCGACTGCCGATGCAGATTACCGGGCCTTATTGACGACCTTGTAAAGTATGACAATAAATTATGTTCCGTCTTGGGTGACAACTCATATAGGGCCCCGTTCCATTGGTTGGTTCCATAAATCTTGCGTAGATCACTTAAATTATCCTTCGTGGAATTGTTCAAACGGCATATACACAATAACGATTTAACAATAAAGGTCCAGATGGGACCCTATGTATATACACATTTAACAAATATAACTATCTTTCCTCGGCAATTCAACTCTTTTAATTTATAAACACATCTTATTCATTTTAAAAATTATTTTTAAATTCAGATAAACTACATAACATAGGCTTTAAATATATTTAAACACAAATAATGTCTTTCAAGTGCTTCATAAACATGTTTTTTCCAAATAGCTTTGCCAAAATTTACACGATTTTAATTTTTCTCACTGTTTTGGAAAGTAGTATCTTCAGCTAAATAAATATATCAAATTATTACAGTTCAAAGCTGTGAGCCAGGTGTTTTCCAATCAAAATAGGTCAAATTTGTGATTCTGATGGAGGGATGTGTTGCACTTATTTCGCGTCCTAATTTAAATATCTATAGATATCTTTACTGTTTTAAAAAGTACATAGTCGACGCTTTCTAATGATATATGTATTTACTGTTTCTGTTAAATAATAAAGAAGTTATTCTGGGGGCCAGGTGGTCCTTTTTCTTTGCTATAAATATAGATACATACATATAAACTTGTCCAGACTAGATCTCGAGGCGAAAAGTAGCAAACCCGGAAAGTCGCAAACCCGAAAAATCGAAGGCGAAAAGTCGCAAACTCGAAATTCTTCCGTTTCGGTTTTGTGACTTTGCGAGTCGAAATTTCGCCCAAAATCTCGACTTTGCGACTTTTCGCCTTCGGGTTTGCGACTTTTCGCCTTGGGGAAAGGGTTATTAACAGGGCGGAAAGTTGCAAAGTCGAAAAGTCGAAATGGCCGCATCCGTCTTCCGTAGTATGAAATGTATTAATTTCAATATTAATGCAACTAGTGAATCAGTTTTCGTTCTCAATAGTTGAACACGATAATACAATACACTATTCATTTATATAAATTCAAATAAGCAGGATGAAAGTAACTATACTTTCCGCTGATGTTGATGCTGATTGTCTTGACAGCAAAACAGGAACAAAGTAATGATGTTTTAAGAATAATTAGATAGACCGCCAAAGATGTTTTTGAAAAGTTCGGTACACAAGCGAGTAAGCCCCCTTTTTCTTAAAACATGCATTTTGGTCCAAAAAAAAACAAATCTACGAAAATTACCGAAATTTGTCCCAGACAATATTCTATATATGTTCCTTACCCAAAAAATCACGAAAAAACATAACACAGATTGTGTAGATGGCAGCTTTTGATTATCAACAATCATCAAATTACTCCCCTTTAACATTTCCATATCATCCATAAAAGATTATTGCTTGGCAAATTTGAAACTGTTTAATGGGATATTTAGAACTCATTTAAGTGTGTTTTACAAACATCAAACATTGTTTTATTAAAACGCTGTTTAAGCTTTTATACGCCCTCAAAAACTGGCCTATGGAAATAACAGCACAAAAGTCGGACGTTTCTTTTTTGTGTTCAGTAGACTTACTACATTGACCTAGGTTAACGTTTACGTTATTTTTTGCAGCTTGTTTTTCCATTTCTGTTTGAATGGTGTTTTACGCCCATGTAAGTCAAGATATTACGGGAGTAGTTGTAATAATGCCTACATCGTACAATATAATCATCGTCACGTTTGTATAGAACATGTAAATAGTTATGTATATATGTCGTATGCTTAGGTTGTGTGTGCTTTTTGGTTTCCATTTCCTGTTCTACTGGTCGATTATTTAATAGAGCCATTTGCCGGTCGTCCGTTAAATGTTTGTTTGTATCTACTATAGCACCTGAAGTCAGCTTTATTTCGATATTTTCCAAACTCGACCGGATTGTTGATATCAACACAAGCCCAATCTCATTAAAATCAAATCCTAATTACGCCTTGATACTCTCCGCTTCCTAATTACGCCTTGATACTCTCCGCTCCCTAATTACGCCTTGATACTCTCCGCTTCTAGAATATCAAGGCGTAATTAGGATTATTTTAATGAGATTGACTAAAACTCGGATCCATTCGAATACAGCTACGTCGGTTTAGTAACACCATAGTTATGGCCCTTGATCTTTTAAATGCCATAACATTTTAGCTCCTTCATTTTTTATCTGAATGTTAACAATCTTTGTAAGAATGTTATTTTATTAAAAGCTCGAGCAAGTTTAAACTGGAAACGGCAAACTTATGGTCCTTGAACTATTAAAATCTATAATATTTTGCTTCATAAACACTCTAGCACTAATCTTTCATCCGATCTTTACCTACCTTGGTATCAATGAAAGAACGGCACCGCGCAAGTTCGGAATAGTAACACCAGAGTTACGGCCCTTGATTTATGTATTGAAATGCTTTGTTAAAATCCTGGCTCCTTCACTTTGTAATTGATCTTTGTTGTTGTAATAAGCATAATTATGGTCCTCTTCCAAGTTCCAAATACAAGACTAGAAGTATAATGCTTTGCATGTAGCATAAACTTATGGTCATCTACCAAGACTGTTCGCATGGTGGCCTTCGGGTAAATTTTGGCCCCACCCTGGGGTTACGGTTTTACATAGTTACATAATGAAATGTAAAGGTTAACACATCGTATTAAGTTATAAAAAGACTGACAGCAACATCAGAAGGAGGCGAGATGAAAATTGAAGTTTCCCATCAGATGGAGCGAACTCATGCGGGGCAGGGATATGTAGCTCATTTAGGGATCTGTACCAATGCCTTATTCACTCGGTAGTTCTCCGCTATCGAGGACAATACATAATTTATGTGGGAACAGCTTCTTGAGTAACCACAAGAGTTTGAAGTCTAATATTTTACAAATAGCATTTATAAGCTTATGGTCCTCTTCCAAGTTTCTTCCAATTAGGGTTATTATGTCAAATCTGGCCTCACCCCGGGTATGTGTGTGGGTGGGGGGGGGGGGGGGGGGAGTGGGGGGGGGGGACATAGCACAGATATATTAATAACCTTTTTTTGGTCATAATCTGGGTTTCTTTCCATTTAATACTCATTGTTCTCCTTATGAAATAATCGCAGGGCACTGGACCCGATGTGTTTCTCTGATGTTGCTTGTACATTATTACTTTTTTTTTGTATTAGATGGACGAATACATACCTAACTTAAGCTTAGAGCGGCTACATGTCATAGTAGGTCTCTTGTCTTTCAGTTGTTTTGTTAAGTTTGATACCACCACGATGTGTTTAGGCTCAGACCCTTGCCAAGAAATTAAAACATAATCTCTGTAAAAGAGGAACTAAGCGATCATTTATGTCAAACATACTCAGGCAATAGGAATGAATGAATGAATGAATTAATTGAATGAATGAATGAATGAATGAATGTCTTTATTTATAGAAGGTGACCCAATTAGCCAACACTAATCTCCCTTGGGGCCCTCTGCAAAGTCATTCATATACATGTACAATGTAAAACATATGTAACAAAACAGTTTCGTTTACATTATTGCGCACTTACATTATTGCGCACACATACATCCAAATACACACACATGCACACACATTTACAACCATGCACACATCATTCTTAATATATATACATAATTATATACATGGTTTGAGGTGGTGGTGTGCATAATAAAGTACCATACAGTACACAAGATGTCAATAATTATCTAAAACTGCCAAACATAACAATACTTTTACAATAATTACATTATGATTGTGTTTTCAGCCATTTAACGCAGTTAGATGTAAAGGTTTTTAAAGAAGTACATTCTCTAATATATGAAGGAATGCTATTCCACACAATTGTTCCAGCGTATGACATACTCCCTTCAAATAGTTCTTTGTTTGGTCTTGGAGTTATATAATTTAATTCGTAAGCAGATCGTAGATTTCTCTGCGAGATAACAGTAGGATGAAACATATCACAAATATATGAAGGGACTGCATGTTTTGATACTCTATACATAAATTTTGCCTTTTGGATAATTCATATAAGTAAATACAACAGTATTTATGTAAAACCTACTTAGGCAATACAGTCCATCTATTAATACTAGTCGTGTATCTTCAAGACACGTAGTCAATCTTAATGTAGAAAAAAACACTAGGAAAGTGCTTTATACTTATATATATCTATAATCGAGGCCCTAATAGAGAAACATAAATAACACAACAGTAAAATGTTGTCAGGTTACATACTACTAGTATTATTCTTTGAATGTCAAGGCAAGCATTATATATTATGAAATACAATCTCTATAATTAGCGGGATTTTTTTTAGCAAATCCAGGCTTACAGATTGGCGAATTCCGTCTGTCCGCACGTCTGTCCGTCTACGCGTTTTGACGTTTTGGTTAAAGTTTTTGGTTAAGTTATTTTTTGTCACATTTCTCAAAAACAAAATTTCGGAAAACGTTGAAACTTGGCACACATGTTCATTATCGTTACACAATGTTATATGACAAGAACCATAACTGTGTCATGTATTTTATCTGAATTATCGCTCCCTTTTGCTTAGATTTTTCAGTTAAAATGTTGAATTCGCAATCCTACGTTCGCACCACATATTTAATGTTGTTGGAATGTAAACAATTAAATCACTCATCCTTATATCAATTACTTTATATTAAACTACCGGAACTTCTTTTCCAACGTTTGGTTAAATCTTTTCCTCATCAAGCAACAAATCATAGATGGCCTACAGGGACGGATACATGATTTGATATAAGAGAGAGGTGCAATTTAAAACAAGAGGACCAACTGGCCCCGAATCGCTCACCTGATATAATTTTACCCATTGTAGACATCTGCAACAGTAATATGAGTGAGTCAGATAAACGGGATATGGTAAGCAGGTAAGTTCCGAAGATTTTATTTCAAAGGTTTTCCAGATGAATGTAAATATTTTAACTGGTACCCACTGGCGTGCTAAAATTTAACCCAAGGATCATCATTTAGACACTTGCTGCATGTAAGCTTAAGCGACATGCAAAATATTAGACCTGTACACCATTCAGAGAATATTTGTTTAAAGTAGCTATCCCGCCAACAACCGCCAATTTTACATCCTATGTACACCGTTTCTAAGAATACTGACGATGAGGTATATATAACTTACATATTTTGAGAATTCAAACTCGTTAGACACACTATCAACGGTTTTAACCAGCCAGGCCAAACCTCGAAACTGGAGCGTCAAATTAAGAGTTACCAACTTATAATTCATTTTATGCATATTCAGTCACGGGTATTTTAATAACCCGCGAATACACCTTTACTTTTAATCGGCACATATACATTATTATATGACCTGAACACCTGGATACAGTTTTGATACAAGGTTTTGTAGTGAAATTTTGCCGTTATTTGCCGGCTTAGTTTCTTTAAAGAAAAAAACATTTTGTATTGTAAAATTGTGACCAAGTGTCACCATTAGAGCAAACTTGGCAGAGGACCAAAAGCTTGTTCTGCACGTAATATATGAGAACTCTATGCATTGTGGTTTCAGAGATTTTTTTTTTAATTTTCCCTAATATAAGTACATGTAAAACGTGACACATGGGGCGTGGCCAGATTTGACCCCAGACATTTGAACAATATCGGTAGAGGATTATAAAGCATAATATAGCTCTTGAAGTTTCAAAGAAGATATTTTAAAATAATTCCAATATTACTCTTGAAGTTTCAAAGAAGATATTTTAAAATAATTCCAATGTTACTCTATGTAAAACGACACCGGGACGGGGCGATATTTAATCCTAGGTGACAGCTCTATGCCTTCTATGATGTTTCATAGAAGTCGATTTATGGTGTATTCCTATATAAGGCTAAGTAATACATGTGACTAATGGGGCGGAGCCCTATTTGACTAAAGGGTCACCGTTCGAACATAACTGGTGGAGGACCATAATATTTTTATACATGCGAATATTGGATCTCTAGCTCTTGTAGTTTCAGAGAAAACACTCTTTTAAAAAGATGTTCCAATATAATTCTAGGTAAAACTGTGTCCCACTGTGTCCCCCCGGTATCCGTATAATATGAACGCGGGTCAAATAAGGCCATACGCGGGTACGGGAAAGACGCGCCACATTGCATGTACGCTCAATATTTGTCATTTATTTAAATATTATATTCGTTATATAATTAGTTTTTGCTTTGTTAGATTCCCTGAATATTTTTCTTCACATCTATATCTTATGTTTTTCATTTTAGTATTGTTTTAAGCAATTTTATCCGTTTTTGAACTTGGCGGATCGGAAAAATCCGTGTCAACAATTGACATTTCGTCGATTTTTCAATTATACAGTAAATTTGACACGATAATAAGGACATCCACATGTAAAACATTCATTATGTTAGTCATTTTGTCTTTATTTGATCTCTTAATACTAACTAATGGTTTTTAATCTGGCGTTTTGTGAGAGAGGGGTCCCAGAAAGTGGATGTCTTGCGACGGCTAAACATTTGTTCGGATAAGGTCAAACGAAGACTATGGATAAGTATTAAAGCGGACGTTTATAACAGCACAAACGCATTTGTTTTCTTATTTGATACCCCTGTAAGCTTCTAGCTTCTTAGATACTTACCGATAGTGTTTTCCCTTACTTGATGGCATACTTCCTAATACTTTGCCGGTACTTATAGGAAGTGCAGTTGAAAACCCCGAGACGTGACCCCACCGGGAATAAGTAATACTAATGCTTTCAGATAGAACATCTGTAATAAAAGGAATTCGGAATTGTAAGCTAAAATCTCGGCATATCCACATATATTCGGTTATATTTGTCAACAAATGTAATTTTGTTAGCGCACCAGGGCTGGCTTGCTCAAGTGAATAGCGCGTTGGACTTGTAACTGGCCCCGGGTTCGAGCCTGGCCGTTGTCACTGACTTCCGTCGGTGTGTTCTTGTGCAAGAAACTTTCTCTCAGCCTCGTCCGTCGGAAGGGGACGTTAACAAGCGGTTCAGTTTCAGTCTATCCTCCGATCATGTTAAATAACCATTGGACGCTTTGGAATATATTCGATAGTAAGAGTAGGGCAGGTTCCCGCATTCCTATGTATCCTTCCCCTCTCTCTGGCAGTCGGTAGCGCGGCGGATTTGTAACCGGAAGCCTCGGGTTCAATCCTCTGCGGTGACACTGAGTTTCGTCAGTGTGTTCTTGGGCAAGACCCTTTCCCTTAGCCTCGTCCGTCGGATGGGAACGTAAACCGGGCGGTCCCGTGTATAGGTCTATCCTCCGAACACGTTAAAGAACCATAGGATTGTATTCGATAATAAGAGTAGGGCAGGGTTCCCGGATTCCTATGTATCTTTCCCCTCTCTCTGGGGCGGCTCTAAATAACCTATACTGTGTCGATGAGCCGTTAAACAACATTCAATTCAATTCTCTCTGGCGTGGCTCTAAATAACGTATATTGTGTTGATGAGCCGTTACACACCATTCAATTCAATCAATTGTAAGCGCATCAGAACAATGTTATCTTAATCGGCTCCGAGACTATTCGAGCCAAAGAGTATTCAATAGGCAGTTGTGCTCGCGTCCACATACATATATACTTGTTACTGAAATAAATAAGGTGCATGAATATTGTTAGGAACCGAGTAGGTTACATATACTCACCGTCAATGAAAAGTTACCACTTGTTAATCAGTTAAATAAATTTACAAAAGCAATTTTACAAGAACAAATCTGGTATATTTTGAGACGTTAGGGTATAGCCAGTCAATATGGAAAAAAACAGTAAGCGTCACCAATGCCCAGTTCGTCTACACTAGCTTAAAATCCTAACGGTAGAAAACAAACTTCACAGACCTCAGTACCGGATGTGACCACCGCCTGCAGCCATGACAGCTCGGCATCTACGGCCCATGCTTCTTATTAGGGGTTGTATGCGATACTGGGGTATCGCGAGCCATTCCTCAATGAGGGCTCTGATGAGGTCTTGACGGGTTTTGATGTTACGTCTACCGTCATAGACACGGCGTCCAATCTGATCCCACAGATGCTCAATAGGACTGAGATCGGGTGAGAAGGCTGGCCAAGGCAGAACTTCAACATTATTATCATCGAGATACGTTGAGGTAAGTCTTGCAGAGTGAGGCCAAGCGTTGTCATGCTGAAAAATTGTGACGTCAGCATGGTTCTGCATAAACAGGATAACGGCTGGCTGCAACAGAGACAATGGCAAACCCAATCGGAACTCTTCGCCAATTTCCGTACTCGGGAATAGTGGCTCGGAGAGTACTAGGTGCCGCTCAATGGTTTTTGGAAGCAAAATGATGAATTTGGTTCGGTTTTCGATTGTAGCTCTCCGCAAAATAGTGCTCTTTTATATAATGTTGTACTGATGAAAATATTGCAGATTTGTGAGTCATTTTTATCAATTTCTTGATATTTTATTGCTATGACCGATAAATTATATTTTTTAACAAAATAAATCCCCAAATATGTGTAGTTGAAATCAACACGTTTCGGCCGCAAACAGTTCGTTCGGTCCCAAACAGTTCGTTCCATATAATGACTGATAGTTTGGAAGCATTTGTGGAGTTTTCCAAATATACCCTGAGTATACTTTAATATTACGGTTGAATTGAAGGGAAAGGAGGAAGAGACATTGTAATTATGATTATATCATATTATGGGAGTGATTGTTTACCGTTTTGTCAGTCGAGAGTGATATGTCAGCTGCATGCATATGTGAACTTGATATTGTATCAGTAAATCAATTAATAAAACTCTAAACAAAGAAAGATATGACTCATGAAGTCCATACTGACGTCCATGGTACTTGATATATTGTTAAATTACGCTTATATGGTCTGCAAGTATATATTTTTTCTCCAATCCACAGACATTAAGGTACACCTTTGACATGAGGGTTAGTTTATTGCAAGATATAGATCTTATACATATATCATCTAGTGAAAACATTCTAGATATCATATATTTAATATAAACAATATGTAAATAGTTTATTTAACACTATTACTATGTGATCAATGATTACATCAAATGTATTTATTTTATAAGTGCTTCTAGAAGCATCAAACATTTTTTAAATGTTTAAATTTCAATCGGAGGCTCTAGTGTGTTTTACAAAAGATGGTTTACAGGAGGAATAACTTTTATCAATGACATTTTAAACAAAAATGGAAATCTTTATTCATACATAGAATTGAATGAACACTATAATATACAGTCCAATTTTCTTGAATATGAAGGTATTATAACTGCTGTCAGGAATTATTTGGCAAACCTGAATATTGTGCATCTAGCCTGTAACAGCCAAACCCTATTCGTCCACTAATACTATCCTTAATTCTACAAAATGAGAAAGGCTGTCGAAACATATATGACATCATGATTAGAAATAATGTATATCCAAATGGAAAAATGAAGTAGTTATCCAAATGGAAAAATGAAGTAGTTAGTGTTCCAAACTTTGAATTTGAAAGATTATATGCCTTACCTTATAAAATAACAAAAGATCCTAAGTTACCTTGGTTCAATTTAGAATCAACCATAGGATACTTGGAACAAATTACCTTTTATCTAAAATGAATATTATTAATAACTTTATGTGCAGCTTTTGCAAAAATACACCTGAAACTATCCAACATCTGTTTTGGAACTGTGGAACAGTAAAAGAATTCTGGTCAAAACTTCAAACTTATCTTACAGAAAATGGCAATACAGCATTCGTAACTTTAACAGAAACAGATATTTTTATTTGGAAATAGTAAATTTAATACTCTTTTGAGCAAAATCATCATGCAAGCAAAACTTTACATTTATCGAAGCAAGATGCAACGTCAAATTCCACAGCTTAACCTTTAAATTCCACAGCTTAACCTTTTTAAAACAGAGATAATATCTTTGTACAAAGTTGAGAAACGTATCACATATGAAAACTTAAAAATGAATAAGTTTGAAACCATGTGGAGTCAATACCTTGCTATCTGTGGAACTGGAGTATAGAGATAATTTACTTACAAGTAGTTGATTTTTCCAGTATCAAACTGTAGCAAATAAACTTAATGTTTTCATTCTGGGACATGCAAAGCTTAGCTTACTAATTAGAAATAACATACCCTTGCTTATATCTTGATCTTCCTTAATCAACCTTCTTGTTGTTTTTTATAGAAAAAATAATAATTTTCGAAGTTGTGTATATTAATCCTTTAAAACTATCCTAAAACATTGTCTTTTGATAATGGATTTATATACAGATTATTACACAGTATGGGTTATTGTTTTTTTCTCTTTCCAAAAACAAAATATGAGAAAAAATCAGTGTAGCATGAAACAAGGTTTATTTTTGATACTATAACATTAAAATTATCTGTTTAAAGCATGTCTGTATGTATTGACAATGTGGGTTTTACACTGGGTTTTGAAACAAAAAATATTCTTTAGTGCTGGCTTGCGCAGTCGGTAGCGCGGCGGATTTGTAACCGGAGGCCCCGGGTTCAATCCTCCGGGGCGCCACTGAGTTTCGTCGGTGTGTTCTTGACCAAGACACTTTCCCTTAGCCTCTTCCGTCGGATGGGGACGTAAACCGGGCAGTACCGTGTATCGGTCTATCCTCCGAGCACGTTAAAGAACCATAGGAATCTATTTGATAATAAAAGGTAGGGCACGGTTCCCGGATTCCTATGTATCCGGATTCCTAGAGCTGCCCTCTCTCTGGGGCAGCTCTAAATAACCTATACTGTGTTGATGAGCCGTTTCAATTCAATTCATACATTTATTATTGTTTTTTTCCACATAACCTAGCACTAGTCCTTCATAATAAGACTTTGCATTTTGTATACCGTATTTCACATTTTTTGTCTCTTTTTTTTCTTTTGATTTTTTAACTTTTTTTTTAATTTTGCCTAAATGCGAACAGTAGTCAATTTGAAAAAATAAAGATCACAATAATGAAGATTAAACCTGAAAAAAGCTACTGTATGATATCTAAAAATGGATATATATTTACATAATTGTTATAAACTTCCATTCTTGGCATTGATCTCAGCTCTCTGAAGCGCCCAGTGAAACGACGGAGCTATTATTTTTCAACATTTCAATTAAAGACACACCCGGTTAAAATGAAATAATAAATATAATAACAGTCGTGAAAGAAAAGAATGTAGTTAGAAGAGTTTATGGATGTGTAAACGTCTTGAAAACTGGTCGACATCACATGTTAGGTTTTATCCTGGGCTAAAACGACCACTCGTTAGTCTCTGTTTGGCTACCAAGATTTAAAGGACAAAGGTCATAGCAAAAAGAGAAGAATATGGACAAAAGAGGGCCTCAGGGAAGATTTTTGTAAATATATGGAAAACATATTTAAAAAAGACCTATTATTGTAGCAAAATAACATTGTTTTTCATTTTAAGACCAAAGAGTAATATAATAGGGCCTTAAAGATGATGAATTAAAAGGGCCTCAGGGAAGATAATTTTACTAACTGGGCCACTGTCTTCTAAGAGCATTCAATGCATTACAATATTAGGTAAAATATTTTATAAGAGGCTCATTATTGCAAAACCAAAAGAGGGAAACGGCTTTCAAAGAAGAAAAGAGGGCCTCATGAAAGATTTTATTGATAAATGGGCCATTGTCTTGTAATAGCCTCTTTCCCTCGTATTCGATTGTTTAAATTGAATTTGATTACATTGAATTAAATTCAAAATTTAGAAATACTTAAAGAAATGCTTAATCCAGCTCTTTTTCCAAACAAATTTTTACTCCCACCAGGATTTGAACCTGGGTCTTCTACCCTAAAAGGATAGACGTGTTTACCGATTACACCATAGAAGTGGTACATGTTTGTACTAAGAGCAAATGAACTTAAAAATTAAACTGAAGTTCCTAATTTCACAGCAAAGTAGTTAAACTAGATTTAGTCCTGGCAACAGGGATTCATTTTGAATTCCAAACAATTTGACGAGGGATCAACGAAGTCAGTGTCATATATTGCAAATACAAGTTAAGGCAAAACTAACTGATGATAACACCATTTTAACCGATAATTTTGATCGGCAATTGGCTACTAATGACAACCCTGACGCCTATTTGTTGTGCTTAAAATATAAAGCAAATATAAGTATGTGCCTAATAAATACATAATTTTATATATGCAATTAATATAACATTTAAGCATGAAATGATATAGATGGGAGTTGGCTGATTGGAGTCATCTGACGGATAGCTGGCAACATCCGTAAGATGAGGGTCATCAACATGAACCTGGTGGTTCAGTAAATCGGTTGGCTTGTTGTTTGAATGATTTACGTCATTTTTAGCACATGTTAGGCCATATATGATGATCGGTATCATCCATGGTGGGGGCACACCACTTTTTCCTGGGTAGAAATAGTAGTGTATACCTTCTGCCCATCTGAAAGGACACGCTTTCTTATTTATTCCAACTCGCAGTGAGAGAGGCGAGGTTTCAAACCATCCAAGCCACGGATGCAGTAAATCTGAATGAACCTTCTCAGCACATTAAACATTTAGGGCACTGCTCCCCGATTCAGATGTAACCTTTCTTAATTGTTTTTGGGTCCAGTAACTTCTAGGTATGGTTATATAAAATGTGTAACCTGTTGCTATAAATACTAAAATAATTTTCTCTGCTTTAACAAGGGCTTGCAACCTTCTACTAGATACGTATCATACGATGTATCTGTAGGCAGCATTAAAATAAATTAGTGACTGTCCCGTTCATTTGTTTTGTACAATTTAAACAGAATTAATTTGGTGCATATAGTATATATAAACCATCACGGTCTCTTTCAGCGTAAATCCACGTATATAAATGATGTATGGTATCTTTCAGCGTAAATACACCTATATAAATGACGTCACGGTCTCTTTCAGCGTAAATCCACGTAATAAATGACGTCACCGTCTCTTTCAGCGTAAATCCACGTATATAAATGACGTCATCGTTTCTTTCAGCGTAAATCAACATATAAATGATGTCACCGTCTCTTCCAGTGTAAATCCACATATAGTAACTTCACTGTTAATTTCAGGTTGAATTTGCATAGAATAACTTCAGTTTAATATTTCCAGGCTAAATTCGCCGCATATATATATATATTAACTTCATAGTGTTAATTTCAGGGTAAAAATTTGCATGTATAGTAACTTCAGTGTTCATTTCAGGTGAATTCAGGGACTTCTCTGTTAATTCCAGGAGAAAATTGCATATATAGTAACTTCACTTATCAATTTTAGAAAAAAATAGTTGCTAGAAAGAAAAAAATGATAAAGACAAAGAAAAATATAAGAACGCTTTTAAATGCATGGGTTGACATTAGTTACTGTAAACAGTATCAAAGATAAAATTATGAAATGAATGTTTTACTGCATTTTTTCTCAATTTTAAAAAAACACACGCTTGCGACGGTATGGGTTATGTTCCTGAAATATATAAAAAAATCCACATATTATATAAATGACGTTGCTGATCCTTCAGTGTAAATCCACATAACAACGTCACTGTCGCTTTCAGCGTAAATCCGCATGTTTAGAATCATCACTGTCAATTTCCGGATAAATCCATATGTATAAATAATTTCACTGTCTCTTTTTGTGTAAATCCCACTAAATAAACAATTTCAACATCCCTTTTAGTATCAAGTCGCAGTGATAAACCATGTCACTGTCTCTTTCAGCGTAATTCCGTCTGTACAAATGATTTCACCGTCACTGACTTTCAGTGTTAATCCACACATATTATTAATAACTTCACTGTCACTTTCTAGGTTAATCCAGGCCTAAATTAAAATATTGTTTGTTTGCAGTTTGCGACCGACCCACGGCAAATCCGCCGACCCAAACAATTTTTTTAATTTTTTTTTTTTTTTAATTTTTTTTTTCCTTGCATGTTCTGTTAATATTTAACTAAAACCTTTTTAAAAAAACAACTCTATGGATAATACTAGTCGATGGGCATACGTTAATAATAAAAATGTTTTAAAAAAAAAAAATATCCCTACCTACCGACCCACCCCTAAAAGCCATGGGTCGGAAACTGCAAACAAACAATTTTTTAATGGTGGCCCCACATGTATAAATAACTTCTACTTTTTATTTTCAGTTTTAAATCTATCAATATAAAGTTAAGACCTGTTTAAGGAATTTTCACAGACATATTCTATCTGGGTTCCATTAATTATGGGTGGGGGTGTTCCTGGTGGTGTTCCTTGTTGTTCCAGCCAGGCAGTGTTCCCTTTATTGCGCATTTCTTTATCCCATATCCCCGTGCCTCTAAAGCAAGTCTCCACTCCTTCCCTTAGCCTCGTCCGTCGGATGGGGACGTAAACCGGGCGGTCCCGTGTATCGGACTATCCTCCGAGCACGTTAAAGAACCATAGGAATCTATTCGATAATAAGAGTAGGGCAGGTTCCCGGATTCCTATGTATCCTTCCCCTCTCTCTGGGGCGGCTCTAAATAACCTATACTGTGTTGATGAGCCGTTAAACAACATTCAGTTCAATTCAAATGACGACTCTACCAGGGGTGTCATTAAGAGGCGGGGACTTTGACTGGTCTACCTGGCTACTATGAATACTTTTACTAGAGTAATACCGCGTTATATCGGACAGCCGGGGTTCTTCGAACAGTTCAAAAGATCTGAATTTATAGCTCTAATAAACGCAATACTACTGTAAGTGCATTGCTATTCCTGTCCGTTTACAATTCTGTCCTACATAAACACAAATACGTAAGCACAAGTGATGAAATGTATTAGCTGTTTTGATTGGTTGTGGACCAGATTGTAGTAGTGATCACCCTTTCGTTATCTAACTGAAAACTAAGAAAGCGCGGGAATTGTAAACATCGGTTTCACAACTAGAAAATAAAGGATAATGAATGTGAAATTCTTTTAAATTCGTTTTCTTTTGTTTATTTAATAATTAAAAAAGAAATGTAAATGCAAAACATTTTCAATTTCAGGGGGAAAATATCAAAAGATAGAAAAAAACAAGTGTCCGATAAACCTCATGTGTAAAAAGTAACTTTAACTTCGCATTGGGTTGTATCGGACAGAAATCTCACCTGAGACTATGAAATTGATGAAGAGTGTTGAATAGAGATGTGCGGGTATTTTTGCCTGGAAAATAATAACCGTATCGTTTCTAGATCTAATAAATTAGCGACGAAGATTTAGTTCTAAATAATATTTACAATATTAACATTTCCCTCGTTACTTTACCAGAAACTCTAAGTAACGGATCGTCACAGCATGCGATCCGTATAAACATAACCGCACATGTCGCGGTGCATAACAACGATCGCTACTTGTAAAAACTAGACCACTACGCCCAGCCGATGGTTTATTACTTCAAATACGTGTTTACTCGATTAAAATAAATTTGCGGAATGTATTTGTATTATATAGCCCATTGGATTGGAATCGTAACACGAGTACAAACCGAGTTTATCCTTGTATTGTTTTTCTAACGGTGCGTATATAAGAAAATTCCCGAAGGTGTCCGATATAACCCAGTATTACTCTAGTATTTTATACAAGTATCAATAAAAATACCCGGCTATTCTACTCTGGGTGATACTTACTTATAAAGGTAATGACACCCCTGCTCTACCCTGCCCTGTATATATTGGTGGGGCGTATGATCAGATCATTGATACCATGATCATGATGCCCATGTGCCATGACGTGCTCGCACTTTATTTAGTTTTAGATGAAGAAGAGGTGAGGTGAAACTCTTATAAATTAAGAAGCGCCCACGTTTGACGGGAATCACCATATTGTTTACCTTAGTATGAATACATTATTATATCAGGAATCTCTATGAATACTCCCTGATAAAACAAATAAATATGTACCGCATTTTCGGAACTTGCCAGCAGTCGCCATTTTGTTTATCTTATAATTGAAGAGGTTGCTACTGCAGAGTTGTCGTTTCTTGAAAATAGTTCAAAATGGCGTCGAGTACTCTCCGAGTCGGAATCCCGAGTGACGGAATCCGACGAGGCAGTTCCGATTGTGGCAAACCGTCCACTTTACGGACGAGTCCCGGTTCTGTCTTGATATGTACGACGGACGTCGTAAGGTGTGGCGACGTCGCGGTGAACGGTACGACGATTGCTGCGTACGTCAGGCTCCGCGCTGGGGAGGTGGAAGCGTAATGGTATGGGCGGGCATATCTTGGCGATACAGGACAGATCTATTAGTAATTGACGGTAATTTGACAGCACGACGCTACGTGGATGAGGTGTTGCAGCCAACCGTTATCCCGTTTATTGATAATCTGTGGGATCAGATTGGACGCCGTGTCTATGACGGTAGACGTAACATCAACACCCGTCAAGACCTCATCAGAGCCCTCATTAAGGAATGGCTCGCGATACCCCAGTATCACATACAACGCCTAATAAGAAGCATGGGCCGTAGATGCCGAGCTGTCATGGCTGCAGGCGGTGGTCACACCCGGTACTGAGGTTTGTGAAGTTTGTTTTCTACCGTTAGGATTTTAAGCTAGTGTAGACGAACTGGGCATTGGTGACGCTTACTGTTTTTTTCCATATTGACTGGCTATACTCTAACGTCTCAAAATATACCAGATTTGTTCTTGTAAAATTGCTTTTTGAATTTATTTAACTGATTAACAAGTGGTAACTTTTCATTGACGGTGAGTATATGTAACCTACACAGAATGCATGTTTTACATGTGCATGTCCTTATTATCGTGTCAAAATTACTGTATAATTGAAAAATCGACGAAATGTCAATTGTTGACACGGATTTTTTCGACCTGCCCAGTTCAAAACGGATAAAATTTGCCTAAAACACTATTAAAATGAAAAACATAAGATATGGATGCGAAGAAAAATATTCAGGGAATCTAACAAAGCAAAAACTAATTAAAAAACGAATATAATATTTAAATAAATTACACATATTGAGCGTACATGTAATGTGGCGCGTCTTTCCCGTACCCGCGTATGGCCTTATTCGACCCGCGTTCATATTATACGGATACCGGGGGTGGGGCAGGGCTAGATTTGACAGCAGGGTCACTATTTGAAAAAAGGCTTGGTAGGGATCATACGCTTATGCAGAACATAACATCTGAGAGTTATATGCCTGATATACATATGTAGACCTGGTGATACAGATATGTAGACTTGGTGATACAGATATGTAGACCTGCGTGATACAGATACATAGATATGGTGAAACAGATATGCAAACCTGCATGATACAGATATGTAGACCTGGTGATACAGATACATAGACCTGGTGAAACAGATATGCAAACCTGCATGATACAGATATGTAGACCTGGTGATACAGATATGTAGACTTGGTGATACAGATATGCCGACCTGGTGATACAGATATGTAGATCTGGTGATACAGATATGTAGACTTGGTGATACAGATATGCCGACCTGGTGATACAGATATGTAGACTTGGTGATAGAGATATGTAGACCTGGTGATACAGATATGTAGACCTGGTGATACAGATACATAGATCTGGTGAAACAGATATGCAAACATGCATGATACAGATATGTAGACCTGGTGATACAGATATGTAGACTTGGTGATACAGATATGCCGACCTGGTGATACAGATATGTAGATCTCGTGATACAGATATGTAGACTTGGTGATACAGATATGCCGACCTGGTGATACAGATATGTAGACTTGGTGATAGAGATATGTAGACCTGGTGATACAGATATGTAGATCTGGTGATACAGATATGTAGACTTGGTGATACAGATATGTAGATCTGGTGATACAGATATAATATGTAGACTTGGTGATACAGATATGTAGACCTGGTGATACAGATATGCCGACCTGGTGATACAGATATGTAGATCTGGTGATACAGATATGTAGACTTGGTGATACAGATATGTAGGCCTGGTGATACAGATATGTAGACCTGGTGATACAGATATGATACATATATATAGACCTGGTGATACAGATATGCCGGTAATACAGATATATATACCAAACAAGTCAACACTATACACTGTAATCAGGTGATACAGATATGTAGACCAGGTGATACAGATATGTAGACCTGGTGATACAGATATGTAGTCCTGCGTGATACAGATATGTAGACCAGGGGATACAGATATATATATACAAAACAAGCCAACACTATACACTGTAATCAGGTGATACAGATATGTAGACCAGGTGATACAGATATGAAGACCAGGTGATACATATATGTAGACCTGGTGATACAGATTTGTAGACCAGGTGATAGATACGTAGACCTGGTGATACAGATATGCAGACCAGGTGATACAGATATTTAGACCGTGATAGAGATATGTAGACCATGTGATACAGATGATACAGATATTTAGACCATGTGATACAGTTATGTAGACCTGGTGATAGAGATATGTAGACCATGTGATACAGATATGTAGACCAGGTGATAGAGATATGTAGACCGGGTGATACAGATATGTAGACCGGGTGATAGAGATATGTAGACCAGGTGATATAGATATGAATACCTGGAGATAGAGATATGTATACCTGGAGATACAGATATGTAGACCAGGTGATACAGATATGTAGTCCTGCATGATACAGATATTTAGCCTTGGTGATACAGATATGCAAACCTGCATGATACAGATATGTAGACCTATTGATACAGATATATATACAAAACAAGATAACACTATATTTTAATCAGGTGATACAGATATGTAGACCTGGTATACAGATATATATACAAAACAAGACAACACTATATACTAATCAGGTGATACAAATTTGTAGACCTGGTGATACAGATATGCAGACCTGGTAATTCAGATATATATATACAAAACAAGAGACCCAAGAGGGCCTGTGGACGCTCTACTGGATAAAACAGCTCTTATATGGTAAAGATCAAATAAAAAATGAAGTAACTACAGATTTAACAAAGGAAAATACAATATAGCATTTTTCATCAAAACAAGGGCTATAACTCTGTCATTTACAAGATCTAGCTGGTTTTCGAAATTGTCCAAGATTTCATTGATATACAGCGCTTTGCACAACACAGACATCATACTGAGGCTTACTGCCATATTTCGTAGAAATCCAACAAGCCGTTTAGGAGGAGTAGCACCGACAAGAAATTTAAAGTAAAAATGTCAAAGGGTCATATCAGCGAACTGGAACGAAAGCGTGATATGCACAACTAGACATCTTACCGTTGCTTCCTGCCAAGTTTTGTCGAAATCCAACAAGGCATTTAGGACGAGTAGCGCCAACAAGAAATTTAAGTAACTCCATCAAAAATCAACGAACTGGAAAAAAAACGCAATAGGCACAACTAGAAATCATAGCTTCCTGTTAAGTTTTGTCAAATCCAAGTCAACAAAAACAAATTTAAACAAAAAAAACAAATTTAAAAAATGTAATTAAAAAGAAAATGAAAAAAAAAATGAAAAAAATGAAAAAATAAAAATACAACAAATACTAGAAAAAACAAAAATAAATACAATTAAAAAAAATTAAAAAAAAAAAATTAACATTTTTTTACAAAAAATACAAAAGAAATTTAAATGAAAAACAAAAAATCAAAAACAAAAAAAAATAATCAAAAAAAACAAATACAAAAAGAAAGAAATTTAAATATGTAGACTTGGTGATAATTAATATAAAAATAATAATAAAAAAGAAGTAAGAAAATCTGGTAAAGTTTGGTAAAGATCAGATGAAAAATGAAGGCCCTATCGTATAAACGAGGCAAAATATAGCATTTTTAACGAAATCAAGGGCCATAACTCTGCTGTTACTTGTCCGATGTGGCTGATTTTTGAAATTATCTGAGCTTTCATTGATATTAACAATCTGGTAAAGTTTGGTAAAAATCGGATGAAAAATGAAGGCCCTATCATCTTAACGAGGCAAAATTTAGCATTTTTAACTAAATCAAGGGCCACAACTCCGTTGTTACTAGTCCAATCTGGCTGGTTTTCGAACTTGTCCGAGCTTTTATTGATACTAACAATCTGGTAAAATTGCTAAAGATCGAATGAAAAATGATGGCCCTATCGTCTTAACGAGACACAAGTTAACGATGGATGGACGACAGACGGACGACGGCCAGTAGAGTTAAAAAGACAACAAAATTATACACTAATCTGAACATCTCCGTGGCCGAATGGTTAACAGCAGTGCATTGTAAACCTTCGCCTCTCACTGCGGGTTCGAATCTCACTGGGAGCTCGACATTGAGGAAATAGGTGGTCCGCCACCACTACAAAAAAAATCGACTGTCATATATAACCCTACATGTGTTGAAAATGACGTAAAACACCATACAAACAAACAAACTATACACTAATTAAGAAGGACGACGAGTCATTGTTAAAAGTCAATTATGGAGGAAAGTGGTTAACTGTGGCTAAAGAAAAGAAACAACATGTTTATAAAATATTTACTGAAGTGTTTATTTTACAACTTCAGTGATTCAATAAAATTACTATGTATATATACACACAGGCATAAAATTATCTACACATATACTGACCTATAGTCACTAGACAAAACACAGCGCAAAAATAATCTCTTGAAAGTGCGGTCTATGTTAGATCTTAATCTTGTAATTACAAAACAGCATGTCAACATTGCCTCCATGGTCGAGAGGTTAACGATGTTGCGTTGCACCCAGGAAAAATGGGGTGGTCGGCCTCTACCACGAAAGAAATTGACTGTCATATATGGCCTAAAATGTGCTAAAAATTACTTAAAACACCATTTAAACAAACAAATAAATCCTTTTCTAAACAAAAGACCCAAGAGGCCTGTGAATGCGCTACTGGTATAGGGTCACCATTGTTACAGCTTTATGGAATGATAAAACAAGCATTTACCCTGCTGATCAATATATTAGCCGTAATACTGTTCAAGGCACTTGTTTGAGCTAAAGTCCGTTTTTTTTACTTTTCAGACATAATTTAACAATTTTCAATTTTCTTTATAAGTTGTATATCTGGGAGACGTTTTTAGTTGTAAACAAAAATACCTTAATTTTCAAAATCGGTTGAGAAATAAAATATTCACATGCAAAAGTTATTTTCCGACGGCATTTTCAATGCAAAATCCTGCTGCATCAAAAAGTGTTTTTTTCTTTCAGAATTTGTATCCAAAAATATGTTCATTGTGTTGGATAAATGTAAATTAAGACACTCTGAAACCTTTACAGAAAAATATTGAGGCTAACTGCAGTTATTTGATATTTCTTAATTTTCTGCTATCCCTGCAACAAGGACTTTATATGGAAAAAGCCCTACCAAAATATTATTTCGGCTGTAAAATATTTATTTCTCGACCGATTTTTAAAACAAAGGTATGTTTATTTACCACTAAAAATTCCAATTCTAATGATATATTATTTATGTACGTAATATTAAGATTGCTCATTTTAATACTGAAAAACCTTTGGTTGGAACGAGTGCCCCGAACAATAATTGAACTATAAAGAGTTTTCCTTATAAACCCAAAATACTATCGTTGGAACACCAGGGCAGGACCAAATTTGACTCCATGGTTACTACAAAACTGGGTGAAGGATTATAAGGCTGTTACTTGTACAACGCAAGACGTTTAGGTCTTGTACTTGCAGACACGATTTTTTAAAAAGTTTTCCCATACAAGTATATGTAAAATTGAACTTTAAACCCTGGAACAGAACAATAACACCAGGGTCATCATTTAAACAAACTTGGTAGCGACCATAACCTTGTGCTATATGCAATATATGACAGCTCACGCTCTTGTGGTTTCAGAGAAGTGTATTAAAAGTTTTCTTTATTTAGGTCTATGTAACACATGTGACAGTCTGGGGTCCCGATTGTTAGAGGTCCATAAGCGGATGCTACATATTTCAACTCCAATTCTTGAAGTTTCAGAGAAGATTTTTTAAATCTTTTCCCATATAACTTTATATGAAACTGTGACTCCTGGGGCGGGGTCAAACCTGAACCCAGGGTGACCATCTGAACCCAGGGTGACCATCTGAACAAACTTGATAACATGAGTATGACAGGAGTGAATGACACATAGTGGTTGTTGATCTATGCCCCAGTTTCATTTCTTCTGAGAACACTAGATCACATTTATACCAGATAACAGTGTATGACACGAGTGAATGACACATAGTGGTTGTGACCTATGCCCCAGTTTTATTTCTTCTGAGAACACTAGATCACATTTATACCAGATAACAGTGTACGACATGTGTTAATAATAACAAATAGTGGTTGTTGACCTATCCCCGAGTTTCACTACTTCTGGGAACACTCTCAAAGTCATAGCCAACACAGGTTCTTTACAAAATAAATAGTTTATATACACATCAACACAGGTATTTAATAGTTTATCAATAAATGCTTAAATGAATATCAAGGTTAATAAATACATTTATTTATGTTTTATTGATAATTCTAATTTCTGTGATTTATCGTTCAAGTTAAATGCCTTCAACATGCAAGCCTCAGTATCATCAGACTTTGACTTGATATTTGGCCATCTGTAGATCATGTATCACTCGGTCGGCGTCTAGCTGGCGGAAATAGGCATCATCATCGTCGCGTACAAGATTCTCCTGCAGCAGCTTGATCTCATTCTCCATCTTCTTCCTCAAGTCTTTCTTCATAGTTCCAAGCACCTGATTAACACAGAAACATCACTATAATGCCACATTGTCAAACAAGAGGAGTTCTTATTTATTATCAGTTTTTGATTAAACAAAGGAAACTTTTTTAATCATAATTGGTATTTGATTGAACAAGGGAGAAGTTCTTAGTTAATATGATAACTTAAATGGGTTCAAGTTTTAACTTTCATGAATATGACATTGCATCTTACCTTCTGTTGGGCCTTCTCACGAACTACAAGATCTTTCTTTTCTTTGGAAATATTCTCCGCCAGCATCTGGAACTGATCTCGGTAACTAGTACAAGGTCAAGGGAAATAACTTAAACTTTATAACAAAGGTCAGATTTATGGTTCCCTGGCATATGTCTGGACTTGGTGTGTCAACTGCATGATCTTGACCTTACACGCCAGCATTTGGTGTGCTACATACCGTCTAGTTATGATAAATGCACATATTCAATGTCATCCATTTGTCTTAAGTGGTTGATAAATTTTGGAACACAAACAATGCATGACCTTGAATTGTGACCTTGACCATCTGAATTTGTTACGTCAAACACCATCTATTGATGATACATACATAAGGTTTCATCCCAATATCTTGAGTGGCTGTGGAGTATTGAACCAGTTATGAAAATTGCATGACCTTTATTTAACTCATGACAGCAAATATGGGGCGCTATAAAATAATAGTAAAATGCTGAAGCATATTTTTTTAACTTTAACATGATTGTTTTAAAACATGTAAACATCAAAAACAAGATAATCAGTAAAACCATTGATGCTCCAACTCTCAACTTTGTTATAAAAAAACTCATCACTGGTTCAAATATCGCAGAACAGAAATGAAAGTAGCTGATTTTAAAACTTCAGTGTGACCTTGACCCTGTGTCATTTTGAAGATGACACCCTGTTAGTTGTCCCCCTCCCCCACCAGTATAGAATCACAATACATTATGTTACATATGTACTGAAGGATACTAGTTTTCCAGTGACTCTATCTCGTTCCTCTGTGTCTTTGCCTGCTTGTCCCTCTGCTCCGTCGCATATTTCCTCAAGTCCTTGATCCTCTCCTTCTGAATCTCCAGGCCATCCTTAAACAGCTTCTTGAAGATCTGAACACAAATGCATAACATGATTTTATTATAACTGTCATAAATTTACATTAAACTATGAATGACGTAATTTTAGTATCACACAAAAAAAGTTATATCGTGACGATATAACTTTTTTATATCATCACTAATGATGATATAACTTTGCCGGAACTACTTTCTTAACATATTTGTTAAAAAACACACTGGTTTAAAGTTAAAATCTTTTTTTAATTTCTTCTTTTAAAGATAAATATATAAAGATATAATAAACAGTATAATTAACAGCATAAATTTGATACTGAAGTAACGTCACTCGAGGAAAAAAGTGGTAATTTGGTTAAAAAAACTCGTTTTTCGAACTCGTTTTTTTACCGAATTACCACTTTTTTCCCTCGTGACATAAATTCAGTATCAAATTTATGCTGTTAATTATTCTCTATGTAATACAGGTATACACAAAATATGACATGAAAGGCAGCTTTTTGAAAATCTGATGACAAATGTATAAGAAGATTAAAACTAATGAACAGGAAATGACGGCATGACCTGTACATGAATACACAAAACATGCTACTAAAGGCAGATTCTGTATTGCAATTGAACATCCTAGACACTTATTAGAATAATATACTGTCAAACCTGTTTTAAGACAACCCTAAGGCCCAGACGAGATTACTATTGGTCTCTTAATACATAGGTTGTCTTAAGATACAATACTGTACATTTTGATTAAGAACAATACCATTGGGTACTGAAAGTGTGGTCTGGTAAAGCAGGTGGTCTCTTAATAGTCTCGGTCAGCTAGACCGTATCATGCATATGTCTTACTTGCAGATATCGGTCTGGGCAGATTAGGCCAATTAAAGCGTCCACTAGCGATTAGCACAATTTATTAGCGCGTTTTTTCAACGTAAATAAACGTACAACGTCAATTGTTGATGCATCACTTAAACTTTTTAACGTCACTTGCTGCTTCTCATAAGTTAAAAATAAGAAATTATTATTCAATTAACTTAAAAATATGTTTTTTGAAAGTCTCGTTGAATCTCTAAAAATCTCGCCAAAATCGCCCAAAACGTTGGTGCGATTTCAAACATCCTATTTTACCCAGGCCCTGGATCTGGATCCGTGTAGCATAGTGTAATGAAGAAATCAGAACCCGGCCGGGTGACAGAGGCTAGTCTCTTAACAGAGGTGATTACTGTAAACACGTTGCATGTTCAGTGTTTTCTGCATCAATTTTACTGGTAAGACTGATGTATGTCAGTCACATTTAACACAAATATTCAATATACTGTCACAACCACAATTTGGTCAGTTTCACAACATTCTGCACTTGAAAAGTTCTCGATCAGACTCATGTGAATGACCTTGAACAGGCCATGACATTTGAGACAATATTTATAAGTTAAGAAAGCTTGAGTGGTGCCTCATTCACTCACATAACACGGCTTGCTTGGGCACAGATAACCAAGGAATGATAAGCTGCATGTTTAAGAACAGAGATGTGTACTTGCTTTTATTCCAGGGTCTGGTCATGCCAGCAAAAGCATATGGAAAGCAATGCTTTTTGCTTTCTCTTAGTCAAGCGATTTTTAGTTTTTGCTTTCTCTTAGTCAAGTGATGTTTAGTTCTAGATGTGTGTTCCATGAGACAATAAAAGTAAAATAATTTGCACAAAGACACCAATGCTGCCAATGTCATGCTCAAGTAGGAGGCACAAAAGCAAGTTTAAATAACAGCGTACAAAAAATTGAAACAAGGAAGGATAGACTGAAGTCCTTGTGCCACCATTAGACATGGAGAGTGGAAAGAAAGTTCTCACCATTTCTTCTCTGGTCCTTCTCTTCAACATCTTGCCCCTCATTCTCACTTGGTACTCATCATAGTAATGCCGCGATCTTGCAGACTGCATTCTACGCTCATGCAACTTGTTTTTTGTTGCTATGGTAACTGCTTCTCGATCTTTGATCTCCTTCTACAGAAATAAATTTAGTGTCTTGCAATAAATAATATGTTCTTAATGTTTGAAATTTTATTAAATGAAGCAGTGATGCCATGGTCTAAATAACCCATTAAAAATGTTGTAACACCTATGACAAAGATAAACACCTCATAGTCACATCACATCACAACATATGACCACCAGGCTGATGACACATAATGCTGAACATTCATTGTCATAGGAGACTCAAATCTCTTTGGGTCAACTTAGTCAAGTGATACTATATTGCCATACTCCAAAAAATAACTTCCCTTTTCATAAAAACTTGATAAATTTTATAAGATTATTTTATCAGGCAATTTTGCTTGCAACATTTTCATTGACCATTGTAACTTATAAAGCTGATGAAAAGCATACACGTATTGTGTGAGAACTCTGTGACCGAATATTGTGTGAGAACTTACAAGTCTGTGAGTGTGCTCCATTTCTTTCTTCATGATGTTAACCATGATTTCTTGTCTCTGCTCTGCCTCTTCAAGCTAAACAATAAATAAACATATTTAAACAGGTATACAACTGCCAGTGTTTGTTTTTCTAGGTATTTTGGGAAGGGGCCCTTTTTAACCTAATTTTCAAACATGTATTATACTAATTTCAGGAGTAACTTCGACAAACTTGGATATCTGCATAGTTTTAATGACATTCGTATTTGGAATGAGGCCTATATTTGGCACCGTGGGACACCTAGAAAAACTCCACAACAGTACATAAATTACATAGAAATAGTTAATATAGACATTGCAGTAAGTGTTTCAACTAATTGCAATTTTATATTCTACTTTATTTTCGTCCATTTATTGTAAGCCAAAACATGAAAGCATCTATTCCAGTGAATTGCAGTGAACTTTGTATATGAGAGTGTTATGTAAGAGTGTGTTGGTGGTAAAAATATCTTTATACGTGCGGTCCCTATGTTACAATACTTACATACTTACACATTGCTGAGCTCAATAACAGTATATTTTATTGTATTGTAGAATTGAAATTATAAAAGGGCACAAGCACCAGGGAGAAGTGTGCTTCTCCCTGTCAATGTATGGAAAGAGAAGTTTCTGATATGAATTGAATTGAATTGGATTTTATAGTCGCACCAACAGCTAAGGTCATATGGCGACTTTCCAGCTTCCACTGGTGGAGGAAGACCCCAGGTGCCCCTCCGGGCAATTTTCCTGCACGGGCGGGCACCTAGGTAGAACCACCGACGTTCCGCAAGCCAGCTGGATAGCTTCCTCACATAAAGATTCCTAGGCCCCTGAGGGATCGAACTCTAACCACTCGGCCACGGACGCCCCTTCTGATATGAATAAACAAAATTGAAAATGACTGAGAGCTTCTCCCTCAATTGGGCAGAGATTAACCCTGGAATTTGGATCTGGCCTGAGTTATACATCTACTAATACATGATATTTTATATATTTTATATCAGTTTTTCTCTGTTGCCGCAAATACTATTGTTTATAGTTTTATAGTTTTACTGATTTTCAAGTTGATAAAAGAAGTAAAAAATTACCTGATTTTGGGCAATTGACTTTTTCCTGCGCACTTCCTGGTGTGAACGTGTAATCTGCTCTATCTGTGTGAGACCTTTCCTCCAGAGCTCGTGCCAAGTGTGGATGGACAGGTGCAGGTGTGGGAACTCATCCAGCAGGAGTGGCAGTATGTCTTCATCATCCTTGATGGTCACTGGAACATACATGTTTATTACATTTCATAACTCCTAACACTAAAATAACTACCTGTAAAGTTGAGTCATGGCGTCAATAAAGTGCTGCTAACTTCGACGTTATCCGCCAATAAAGTTTATTATAAAGAAATAATTTTGGTTAAAATCATATATACTGATATATAATGTAATAAAAAGATTATTTAAATTCTGGGTTCTGGAAATCCTTCACTCGATAGTAGGCGTTTTTTGTTTTTACAGGTGACCGCTCGGTGACTGCTCGGTTTATGTCCCCATCCGACAGAGGAGACTAAGGGGAAGTGTCTTGCCCAAGAACACACTGACAAAACTCAGTGGCACTGAAGAGACTTGAACCCAAGTCGTCCGTTTTCAAGTCCACCGCATTATCCACTTTGCCACGCAGACAATATCTTATCTTTAGATGACAGAGAGACGCACATGCAGATCGTAAATAGTATTAACGTTGAATCTAATTTATGACCTTGACCTTTGATACAAAGACATGATTTACTTGAGCAGCACACCGCCTTAAGAAGATAATAACTGTACAAAGTTAATTAAATCATCTCATTTTTTGTTTAAAGTCACTGAGCAGACAAAATCGCTAATTACCTCAACCTTTTTCATCTGGGGATGACAAGAGACAGAAATTGTCAAATTAAATGAGATATTAACAATATAAAGCTTACATGGTCTATTCTGTGCTTTTATCAAACTTTTCGCTGGTGTAGTTTTTTTTGCTTTACTACTGACAAATGTTTTTGGTGTGGCTTTACGAGTCTTCTTCTTTAACACAGAGGTCGCTGCAATGACAAATATAAAGTTCACGTGTTTTGTTAAAACTGCATGAAGCATGATAATCTAGCATAAATTTCCCGTATTTATTTTTTATGTTTCAATGCAAATGAGATTTATTAGTCAACTATAAAAATGTGCGAACGTTTCTAGTTCGTGATTCGAACAATCAAGAACAAGGCCATAACAGTTTGCTTTTTGTATTTGCATATCGTGCAAATGAATGATACTTTACGTCATCTTTAGCACAATTTTAGTCATATAAGGCGGTCAAATTTTCTTTGGTAGAGGCAGACCACCCCATTTTTCCTAGGAAGAACCAGTACTGTATACTTCCCGCCAGCTGTAAGAATCAACACTTTCTCACAAGTTGAGCTCCCATTGGGATTTGAACCTGCAGCGGTGAGAGGCAAGAAGGTTTACAACGCAACTCAACCACGGAGGCGCTATTCGAGGTAAATTGAATTAAAAAGCCAAGAAGATCCCTCTAACACTGACCTATTATATGACCCGCTAAGGGAAGTTCAGTTTTAAGTGATCAATGGTTATTTGTTTAATTGACACAACAGGTTTGTAACTCAACATGCATGATGCAGGGCTTTTTTAACCTATTAAAGTGGGGCCAAAATTCGGTCTCTTCCCAATTGCAAAAACCTCTTTATTTTGAAATCATTGCAAAATTCAATACTTGATTGATATTATAGATAAAATATACATATAACAAAAGTTTTCTCTGAAAAAATATTCCACTAAATAGCGAAAATCACGCTCTTTTTTCCCCCCAATTTTGACAGTCTGCGCTTCTTTCTCCCAAAATCAGCAGGCCTAGGCCTTTTCTCAATTTTCTCGAAAAAAAGCCCTGCGACATAATCGTAGGATAGCTCTGCCAAAATTGAGATCATAATGCTTTAGACGATTTTGCACGAACCTACATCCCCTCCAATTGTCATTTTGGAAAGAATAGCAAAATTTAAAGCCCGCCAAATAAAATGATTCACGGTATATAAATGTAGAGAACTCACCTTGTTTTTCCTCAGACAGTTTAGTTTTTAATCCAGATAACATTTTCTTCTGATATTCCTTTTCCTGCAATACAAAATCAGCTGTCTGTATATTTTAATACAAGAGAAAAACAGAGGGCCTGTGGTGTTCTACTGGCTACATGGACCCACTAGGGATGGGATTAAGATTTTAATTTACCCCCAGGGTAACCATGTGTAAAAATCAGGATGTATTATGAAGGTTACAGGGTTAGAATTTTGCCATTGAGGAATTTATTCAAGACGATATTGAAAAACAACAAAAAAAAAACATACACAAAAAAAACATTCTGTAAAATTCTGCTTTACAAATTTTTTCCCTTTTGGAAATTGAAAAAATATTTCTTTCTGTGTTGGATGGTTGATAAATGTAAATCCTACCATATCCAGAGCTGTATTTCTGTTTTTGTTCATCAAATGATCTGCTTCATCCTGAAGCTCATCTAAATCTTCACGATAGATCTTCTGTAGGAACTGGAGAAAAAAGATGAAAAGTCCTTTATTATAATAAATCTCTGTAGAGAGGGTGGCTCAGTTCCATCGAGTACAGTCTCCTATCCTTGTTTTATTTTTCCATATCAATTTATAAACTAAATGTTATCATCAACAAAAATTATCAGCAACATGCATCTTAAAGATACTGAACTTTTAGGTCTAAAATCTAAAAAGACATGCGGACACTGACAACAGTGTTACTGCAGTCATGTGATTGGCATTGCTAAAGACTGACATCTGCACATGCACAGTCATATAACAGCCAAAAGGGCAGTTCCCTTAACCAAACTTAACAAAACTAAATTATTATCATACAAATTGTCTGTACTCACGCCAATTTTTGTCTTCCCGGTCTTCGATTCCTGTTGAACAAGTTTTCGTGTATCCCCTACAGTATACAGAGCTTTGGGTCTGGCAGCAATTTCCTGGTATTTTTTAGTTCGGTAGTCTGCAGCAGAGCGGAACCGGCTAGGAGACTCATCGTCAGATAAAACATCATTAACAATGTCTTCATACCTGAAACAGAGATAATTATTATGAAACAGCACAACACTGCAAGGATTATACATTTTAACTGTACGGTGTAAACTGAAAATACCAAAAGCAAGGATTAGGATCCCGGCAATACTATGATGAGTACCAGGCAAGGATTGGGATCCCGGCAATACTATGATGAGTACCAGGCAAGGATCCCGGCAATACTATGATGAGTACCAGGCAAGGATTAGGATCCCAGCAATACTATGATGAGTACCAAGCAAGGATTAGGATCCCGGCAATACTATGATGAGTGCCATGTGAGAATGAGTGGCAAGGATTAGGATCCCGGCAATACTATGATGAGTGCCATGTGAGAATGAGTGGCAAGGATTAGGATCCCGGCAATACTATGATGAGTACCATGTGAGAATGAGTGGCAAGAATTAGGATCCCGGCAATAATATGATGAGTACCATGTGAGAATGAGTGGCAAGGATTAGGATCCCAGCAACACTATGATGAGTACCATGTGAGAATGAGTGGCAAGGTTTAGGATCCCGGCAATACTATGATGAGTACCATGTGAGAATGAGTGGCAAGGATTAGGATCTCGGCAATACTATGATGAGTGCCATGTGAGAATGAGCGTCAATGATTAGGATCCCGGCAATACTATGATGAGTACCATGTAAGAATAAGTGGCAAGGATTAGGATCCCAGAAATACTATGATGAGTACCAGACAAGGATTTAGATCCCGGCAATACTATGATGAGTACCATGTGAGAATGAGTGGCAAGGATTAGGATCCCAGCAATACTATGATGAGTACCAGGCAAGGATTAGGATCCCGGCAATACTATGATGAGTACCAGGCAAGGATTAGGATCCCGGCAATACCATGATGAGTACCATGTGAGAATGAGTGGCAAGATGTCGAAAAGGAATACTGGATTAGTTGCTCAACCTTTAGGAATTTAATTTTTTTGTATTTCTTAAGGGTTTAGCCAAACCTTGCTATCTACAGGTATGTTTTAACCATTGTAAACATTTACGGATGCACCAAACTGCATCATGGGAGATACCCATAAGGCTAGACATCAGGTCCATAAGCGGAGATCTGTATCTGTATTACCGAGTCATAATGTCAAAGTAGTTATTTTCTACAACAGTATTTTATTCTGGCACACTATTATATTTCATGTTTCTCATGTTGTGGTGCATTTGGAACGCAAATAGAATTCAAATGGAATGCATTTTTATGGTACTGGAATGGACTAGGGCAAATGATTTTCCTAGTGTCACAGTATTAAAATCTCACTGTTTTCTTATTCTATCATCATAGCTGATGTTCTCCTTGTCGCTGTACATGTCATCAAAGGAAAGGTAACTCCCAGAGGCAGCAGTTGTCTTCCCTGATCTTCCACTGCCCTTCAATGGAGACCTTCCACGATCCTCCCAGGCTTTTCTGTACAATGTGAAATTTAAAGATGTTACATTTTTAACCATGATAATTGCAAAGTTGCAATTAACATGAATTGTTTATACTGCCATCTATTTGACCACAGAGTCGATTGTTCCGTCATTTTTGTTTCTGCTACATTTCTCTTGGCACTACACCTGATTTTAAGCCTTAATAGTACAGGAGCAGAATGGAAATTTAGTTATACATCTACTAATACATGATATTTTATATATTTTATATCAGTTTTACATGAAATTAAAATTATGTTAAAATTGAAGTCTAACATTCACTTAATTTTATTTTTCACAAGAATCATTGTATTGCCTTACAAAACAGAGAATATATTAAAATTGTCAGAATTTAAGAAAGTCAATGCCTTATAGATATTCCTTTTTCTTACTGAACTGTAACACAACTGATCTGGCACTATTAAGGGTGATAAAATAACAAAACTAGACAGAAAATACAAAGAATGTGAAATAAATAGTAAAACGGGACAGACAAGGGTAACACAATATGTGCTTTCACTTTCATGACAGGTTACACAAAATACTGTAACCATGTAGTTACTGACCTTGGAGGACTAAGTTTGCCTTGATCCATACTTGGACTAGAGTCGGTGAGGGATCTCTCCACCATGAATGATACCTTCCTCTTCGCATTACTTGGTGTTAGCTGAAATATTACACAGTTTGTGATTAGCTATGTGCATGTACAGAAAATGAGTGCTGGAAAACTCCATCAGTTATAAGTTCCAACAGGGTCCTTATGTAACTGGTCTTGAAATAGCTGCATCCCAAAAATATGGTTGTCGTCTTTACCTGTATTTATCGGTTTACGGCTTATCGAGTGTGTTATGCGTATCGGCCGTACAAAAATCGAATGGTAGTGTTATATTTTAATTAATAATTTGAAGAACAGTTCACCGATTTTTAAAAGCCATATACCGATAGAAAGTGTATAACATTTCCTTTTTAGACAATTAATTATCTTTATTGCTATTCGGTGATAAAGAATCTAATTCGCTGGTTTAGAAACAAACTCGACATTTTATTTCGTTTAATTTTTTCCGATTTTACCAATTTTCATCAAATGGTATCACACCTTTATGGTAATAATAGCTCATAAAATGTTATGTCTTGCAACTCGTTGGCCTTTCATCTTTCCATAAAGAGTACATCTAACGAATTATGTTTTATAGAAATGTTGAAGAAGAACATCAAATATTAGAACCATGTTAAATACACATAATTCGCCGTGAAAGATGGCTATTATTTGATGTCCTTCTTCAACATGTCTAAATATAACTCGCGAGAAGTAATCTTTATGGAAAGATGAAAGAATTGCAAGACACAACATTTTATGAGATATTATATAACGGTTCCTGAAAATTGATAAAATCAGAAAAATTAAAGCAAAAACAAAATGGCGGTCGCCTAGTTTGTTTCTAAACCAGCAAAATAGATTCTTTATCACCATAAACCAATAAAGAAATTAATTGGCTAAAAAAGAAATTTTATACACTTTCTATAAGTATATGGCTTTTAAAACTTCAAATTTATAATCAAAATGTAACACTACCGTTTGTTTTTTGTAGAATCAATATGTATAACACGCCAGATAAGCTGTAAATCAATAGATACAGGTAGAAACAACAACCATATTTTGGAATACAGCGTTGTTTCAAGACCATATATATAAGGATCCTGGTTCCAACAAGAACAAATGTGTGTCCTTATTTATACATAGTTCTGATCGGTGAATCAAGTTTATATCCACTAGAGATTTGAGCCAATTAAAAATGCGATAGGTAAATATTCATTGAATGAAAGGCACATGTAATCCCACAAGCAATCCTAAAATACAATGCAGCACATGGCCAATGTTTGTGACAACTTGACGCAAGGGGGCAAAGGTAGAAATTGAACATATCAATTAATCCTTTTGCTGCCACAGTTGAAAGCATTGATTTTACGACCAGTGTACACCCAGATTAACAATCAATTCAATTTAATTTTATTAGATAAACCGAATACAACATCAGTGTCATCTTACATTGCAAAACATAATAATAATAATAATTGCAGTAGTAGTAACAACAATCATAATATTAATAGACAAATAATTATGTTATTTAAAAACATGCATTTTAGTTAGTTTATTTAATGCTTGCAATTCAACGAGTGTCTTCACAGTCCCTTCACAATCACACTATGTGCAGGCTGATCAGGGTTTACAGTGTTCACCACTCAGAATGTTTTTCACATTAAACACTTCATATATAAAATATATCTGGAAGGTTTGAATTCAAATTCTAGCAGACGACATTTGAAATTTGGCAGCGAAAGGTTAAACCAAGTGTCTATAGAGCACAAAGGGAGCAGGAACACTAACCTCTGTGTCGGAGAGTTTATCAGCAGGTTTTGGACTAGCCCTCCTTGCTGATGGTGAAGCTCGCTTTGCTGTCTTTGGCCTGCCCTCCTGTGTAACCCTGTCTCGACTTGACCTCTCTGTGACCCGTGTAGTGCCCACACGTGAAGGTGATATGTGGGTCATGTATGGTGACCTTGAAGCAACAGACCTGTAAATTAATTGTTTCTTGCTATTACTGAGAATAATGTTTTTAGAAGAAAAAATAAAACATGAATGATTCATAAGGTAAGTTGCCATGACTGATCTAACAATTTGTGTAACAGTATGCCAGCATGTCTGCATGGAATATATGTCTACACACAGCATGGGTTTGAGTTTATTTTCTAAATATGCCTAAACTGAATTGAAATGTTGTTTAAAAGCTAATCAACACATATTACATTAGATTACTTAGAGCCGCCCCAGGGGGCATATACTTAGTAATTTGGGGAATTGTGCACTTCTCTTACTATCTACGGTAATAGATTCCTATAGCTTTTTAACTTGCTCGGATGATACTCCCGATCACCAATGAGTCATGCCCGTTCTTCCCCAATATATCTGAAAGAACATTAATATCTCATCCTTGCTGAGGCTTAAGGTCCTTCACAAAAACTGCAGAAAGTGGCTGACTAACACATGCTAGAAGTTAAAAAGAATACAGGACACTTTTTATACATTACTTAATTTGATGTGGTAAATGTAAACAGCTTTCTCAGTGTCGACACAGGAAGTAAACCCTAAAAGTGGAAGAAGCTGTGAGCTCTCCTTTTCTGCATTAGGGGAAGTTAATGTTTGGGGATACAATGGATGTATGTAGTATGTTCCTTATTTTAGTAATATAGGATGATAACATCGAATTGAACACTTTAACAACAAAACCTAAAATTCTTGACACGAAATTGAGTTTTATGGGATTCGCCGACAGACCTTCTCTGTGTTCGCAATGTTTCAAGCATTGTCTTGGCACGATCAGGGCTACAGTTTACAGCATCCCGAGCCATGGCTGCAGTCTCGTCCACCATTTTCTGCAGATGTCTGAAGGTGTCGTCTGCTTCTGCATCCTCCGCCTGAGTCTGTGACTGTGTCTGCGGTAACATGTACTTGTAGCGGGGATCGTTCTCCAGACGGCGGATTATCTCATCCCTCCTCTGACGCTCTCTGACAAGCTCTGCATATAATACAGACATTTTAAATAAAATGCATTCAAATACTACCTTTAAAAGAACTCACGGCATCCCGTTAGTTTTTCTACATAACAAAGTTACTTGCATTTGTTCAATCATTAATATTAATTATGAGAATAGTTTCATGCAAATTGATTTTGCATATTATTAACTGTTGATTATATTGCATCAATAATATACATGTAGATAAACCTATGGTAGAAAAAGACGGAAAAAAGAGGAAACTCAACATTTTATTTAATTATATTTGATGGTCAAATTGATACAGGATACAAAAATGAGACGCTAATTTCAATGCTTGATAAACACTTCAAGATTGCCATGTGCCCCTGTATATGGTAACATTTCCCAATATTTGAACTTGAACATCCTGCTCCAATGCTTGTAGAAAGAATCCATCAATTTGAGCAGAAGTTATGTAATAACTCAAAAGAGTGATACAAGCAGTGCTTCTGTAAAGGGAATGTAGCGACACAGCCAAACCATCTTTATTATTGAGAGTTCTGAATAAGGGTGAAAGAATTATCAAAATCGGATGATAAACAACGAAGATATGATCGTTTGAAGGTTCTGTTGAAATTGATAAGGAAGCTGCCATTTTGAGAGCTATGACATGATAGTTCTAAATGACCATATATGGAATATTTATAAATATGAAAATTTATAAATACTATTTTTTATAAATACTTTTTTTTACTATTATTTTGTGAAAAATATGTATACTTAATGGCAACAGTGCTTTATATGACCAGTAAAGAATTTTGCATTCATTTGCAGTGATTTTCTTCGCTTTAAATGATATTTATCAATATTCCATACATAGTAATTTGGAACTATGACGTCATAGTTCTTAAAATGGCGGCTCCCACATCCGTTTCAGAACAACCTTAAAATGGTCATATATTTTTTGTTTATCATCCGATTTTGATAATTCTTTCATCTTTTCCGATTTTTTTCATAACTCTCAATAACAGAGCTTGTTTGGCTGTGTCACTACATTCCCTTTAATGGATCATAAGGAAAATGCTCATGACAGTGTATAGGAGTTGCATAAGTGGTTTCGAAGGAGATTCATAACTTTGATCTATTTTTGGTAAATGTGGCTATATTGGATTGCAGGAAGCGGCAACAAAAACATGAACCTGTAGGGGCATCACCAAAAACACAATATGGTTAAGTTTCATTGAAATTTGTTCTGTCGTTTTAGAGATGAATCATGTTATCAGATGTGATAGACAAGGCAGCAACTTCGATAAATTTATGTATTTTAGAAGCGTAACATCTATACCATATATCACACAAATCTTTGAGGATACATGTATGTATCAATGGCAAGCATTTTATGATACCACTGCTTTATTTTTAGTTTAAACACTATTTTATTCATAAATGTTTTACAATTTACATGGCTTATTATACAGACAATCCAGGATGTTAAAAACATGTCAAAAGAATTAAGATGGAAGCCATTAGCTTGTATAAATCTTATTCGAAGTGTACCGTCAGTGTGTTCTTGTTTCTCCACTGTGGGAGACCTTCTGTCCACAACTGGCTCCCACGATGTGACTGGTTGTCTGACTGATGGCTGAGGTGGAAGTCTGGACTGGTCTTGCAACCTTTGCATCTTCTCCTCATTCTCTTTTATCCGTTTCTGAATATCGTCACTCTCTCTGATCAGATCTGCGGTTGTGTCTTTGTCACCTGGAAGTTGGAAAACACATGACTTTGATGCCATTTCTCAGTAAACATCTATGTAACTCAGAGCATGGCAAACATGCAATCTGTGTCACTCAGAGGATGACAAACAAGCAATCTGTATAGCTCAGAGGATGACAAACATGTAATCTGTGTCTCTCAGAGGATGACAAACAAGCAATCTGTATAGCTCAGAGGATGACAAACATGTAATCTGTGTCTCTCAGACGATGACAAACAAGCAATCTGTATAACTCAGATAATGGCAAACATAACAGTATCTGAATAACAGAGCATACCACTGAAACCACTGTAGACGTATGTTTTATAATGATACATGTACACTTAATATATCCTAAACAAATGTTACTATTAAACAACTACCAGTTTCCATATCTGCCAACTTCTGACCGGCCAAGCAGGGAGATTGTCTCAGAATTAGGGACATTTGCAAATATATGTAAAATTCATTTGTAAAAATGTCATGTGTTCTTATATTGGCATCTTTATTAAAGCAAAGAACATAGTTTTTTTTAATTTTATTTTTTGGTTGGGATCCCTAACAGCACAACCTGCCACGAAAAAATTGGGAGTTCTTTTCTCCCAGTGAGGCAAGTAAGAGACTCAGGTAATATGAACAAAAGTCTGGTTACCTTTCACAGGAGATGTAGAGCCCCCAGCTGTAGCTATCAACTCCTGAGTTGTGGACGGCTCAGGCTCTCTTCTAGATGGACTAGACCTGCAACACATGAATGCATATAATTTGTGAGATGCTGGCGGTGACTGCTGATGGTGGGTGACCTGTTTATTATTCTACCATCTTGGGGTAGGTGAAGTGTGTGTAACATGGTTACAGATTTAATTAATTTGATATACCGTATTTCCACTATTGAGAGTGCTTCCCTTAATAGTAGCTCCCCCACCCCCAGCTATTCAACAACAACAAAATAATAAAAGATCTTCAAAATGCAATACAATTTCGATACTTGGTATCCAAAAATCCCCACAAAAAAAAATTCAATAAAAATTCTCATTTTATAAGAGTGCCCCATGACATTTTGCAATGTGCCTGGGCACTACTATTAGGAGAAATATGGTATTGCGGCTACAGACCTGGATCCTTAACATGCTTAAGGAAATAAAAACAAACATGCAGGTTACATTGCACCATTGATTTTCCTTCTTTGTTATATATAGGACGAATGTATGTCAAGAGACAAAAAATGCGCATTTTTTTCCGTAGAAAATTGTAAAACACATATCAATCAAACAATCGAGCAAATACAATAAAAAAACAGACAGATTTACCCCATTTCTATTTCCGCTTTATAGTATATATGTGTGAGGTGTTACTTGTCTCAAAGATTGTCAAGTTTAATTTGTTGCTTTTTGTTAATAGAGGTTATAAATTATAATACAGCCTATTAACATTTACTTACAGATTTAAAGGCTTTCATGTACTTTAAACTATCCTAATCGTTTTCCTACCATGATGAAAAATCAAATTCTATTATTTAATAGGCAGCTTTTGACTTCTCACAAGAAGTGATACTAATACAACTTATAATTACCGTTAAAATGATAATGATCTCTTGAAACAGTTATAATAATTGTTGTTTTATGGCTTATCAACATATTATTTTATACAGATTTGGTAACCTAATTGTATATTTGGACGGTAATCGGCTATTTAAAGCGTCCCCAGAGAAAGTGGAGGGATACATATGAATTGGGGAACCGGCGCTACTCTTGCTATTGAATAGATTCCTATTAACGTTTTACATTGTTGGCGGATAGTCTCCGATACTAGGGACCGTCCAATCTACATCCACACCCCTCTGACAGGCGAAACTAACGTACAGTGTCTTGAACAAGAAGCAAAACACATAATCTTTTGGATACATTTTAGCACAAATTTAGCATGCATGACCATTGGTACTTTGGTGAACTATGGACTACCTTTATGTGGTTTTATTATGCAGACTTAGTAATGAAGACACCAAAACACAAAATACTCACTCTGCCACCCATCTGGCGGTTGGGCCGCTATTTTTTACCATCATGGCATCTCGCACTAGACGGTCTCTTCTCAATTCTGAATCTAAAATTTCATCCAGGACATCTGGTGTCATCAAATCTGGATCATCCTGAGTCAGATTCTGATCATTGTCTTCTGCAAAATTCAACAAATCTGTCAGAAGCCAGCCACTATTGATTATTATAAATACTTTTGATGATACTCCGATATGGATGAGAGAAGGGACAAGGTCAAAAGTAAGGAAAAAAAGAGGCTCACACTGTTTAAAAAATATCTTGCATGTTTCAATGAACACATTTGTTCATTGTCAAAGTAGTCTGAAATATAAAGGACAATATTACTAATTGTCAGACTCCTGCAAGATCCTATTATCATATGTAAACACAAAATTGAAATCTTCACATTTTCGAGGAAATTGGAAAATGTTTATTTAAGTTATCACAATCACAACAATAAGCTAATGGAAAACACAATGCTTATCTAACTCTGGCCAGTAGAGACAAAATAGGGAGGAGGTGACGTACATGTATTTGATCATGAGGTTAA
Organism: Cyrtodaria siliqua; assembly: GCA_037043455.1. Lineage (NCBI taxonomy): Eukaryota > Metazoa > Mollusca > Bivalvia > Adapedonta > Hiatellidae > Cyrtodaria > Cyrtodaria siliqua. The sequence continues at coordinate 88,393 of JAWPHD010004767.1, read as the reverse complement.
AATACTAGGGTTTTGTGAAGATAAGTTATGCCGAAATTGAGATATTATGTAGATACAATTTTAAAGATCAAGTGACCTTGACCTTTTCACATTTTGACCTGAAAATGAATATGCATCTGAGAAATAAGAAAACAAGATACAACTACAAAAATAATTAGAAATATGTGATGCAGAGCTTTATACATCATGAAGAAACCATTTTCAAGGTAACTGTCAAGTTTATTAAAATGCTGACTCTAACCTGCTGACCCAGAAAATCAAACTCCAATTGTATCATACTATAAAGTTTCATGAACAAAGATCATGTAAAACCTCGGATATTGTACCAAACTCAAGTTTCAAGGTTTCTGTTAAGGTCAGTTTTTTATCCTATGCGACCTTCAAGTTTTACTCCTCATGATCTAAAGATCAGTTAGTGTTTTCTCACCATTATCTGTGGAGACATCACTCTCTATTTTGTTTAACATGTACTCCAGAAGTCCAACAAATATTTCTGTGAGATTCAAAATGTCCTCCCTGCTGCCATCGATGATGTTATCGCCCCCTATGTGTGTCAGTGAAGTGTGTAAGACATCTCGGGCCAGTGAGTCAATCACCGTCTGACAGTTATGAATCTCGTCTTCCCGTGTCTCAGGTGACCTGATTATACCTGGCCAAGAAAGAACAATGGTTGATAATTAAATAAGAACAGCATAAAACTACTGCAAATCTTTGTAACAACAAATTATAAACGTAAAACATCTAGAAAAGATTTAAGCTGAACACAATAGTACACAATGATTTTTTTACAATAAGACAGCTATACATATTTCTTATCGAAAATTGCAGACATTTCTTTTACAAAAGGCATTGGTATAACAACATAAGGCCAAATAAAATGATACCTGTGTTTACTGTAACACTGCTAAAAAAAATATGGTAGGTAGGTAGTTAGGCATTTTATTTTATTTTTTGGCGAAGCTACATTTAAGGTGCCGATGAGCTTTGATAAATGTGGTATTTTAAAAACTACAATACATAACAATATAAAATTGTGTATGTTTTATTGTTTCCCAGTGGCAACAACTGACTCTTTTCCCAAACACCTGCAATTATTGCAAAGGGGTAAAACAGTTTAATTTTTTTCCCGCAGTTCCGGAAGAGGGTCAGTTCCAACAGCAGGACAATGAGCACATGAGTCGGCCGTGATCGCGTGAACATAATTATTTTTTCAATATTTTTAATTTATTTTTTTTCAATAAAAAAAAAGGAGTTTGGGGTGTTTTCAGAGGGTCGGTCGGGTTACAGTAAACTCAGGTATAATTTTATTTAGCCTGATGCCCTGGGTCATAATCACTCAAATGATAGGTGAGACAATTTCAAGTTAACATATGCTTACAGGTTTACATGATATATTTCATATGCAGACTTGTATTAACGCAACTGCATGAGTCAATGTTTACGCATGGCAGCATTTGGTCGCAAGCTTTTTATCACCACTTCACCAGGTCAAATTTTTGACAATCTTTCATAATGTATTAAGTTAAGTTGTATTCCTTTAAGTTTCGTTTCTTAAATGTCCAAGGTATATAACTGTAAAGAAAATTCTGAAAAACAGACCAATCTGTTTTTCATTCTAGAACAACTCCACCTAAGATTTACTTCACTTTAAGTAAATCAGGTTATTTGATGAAAATATTAAAGGTACTCTCTATGGTTGGGTGCAGAGATATTTGTCATGAAAGAAACAGAAATACTACTACATGTATACCAGGCAGTTCCTCTCCACAAAGCCCTTCAAACAATGTCACAAACACAGCTGCACCAATGTCGGCGACGGTTTTGACGCGACTTGGCACGTGAAGCTGCTCTAGCAATCTGTTTAATTTGTTTATAATAGCTGAAATAGAAACAGCATAGTGTAAGTGATACTTGTACATTTTAATTACCTAATACAATCATTACATTTTAAACCACACCACCCAAGGAAAAATGTGGCCAAGTTTTTCATTAAAATCTGTTGAATGGTTTCAGAGGTGATATCGTTTTAGAGAAACAGATGGACAACAGAAGCATAACATAATACCATCCCATAAACAAAACTATTATAATATATATTTTTGGGACAAGTCTGTTTGAATGGTTTCTTGTTTGCAAAATCAGATGGGCTAGAAATAGATTACAAGCGGTTGTGGGCTTTGAGTTATCCTGATCTTGAAGCACCACAGGTGATCTTAAAGAGGCTCTACCTATATCTTTTTGTCCACTAATTGATATAAACTTTACTTAATTATAAAGAGGACTATGAAAAAGGTAAATGGCAATAATTTCACCCCATGTAATAACTAATATGCGTTTTGCTGGGGAAAACAGGATTGAAAAGATAGGATTTTTGAAACTGTATTTGTAATTGTTTTAGACAAGCCAATTGCGGAGATTTTCGATCTTATTCGTTTACAATTGGAACTGCCTCGTCGGATTGGCGAAAAGTTCCGATCGATTCGTTTACTATCGGAACTGCTGTTTCGTTCAACTGAATCGCATTGCGCATGTCCGAGAAAATTGTAAAAACTCGTAGCAGGAATAAACGGCAGGGCAGCATTTTATTCAAGATATTGTTTTGATCATAATTAATAATTTACAGAACTGCAATACGAACCATGTTTCTTCTTAGAATACTCATAAAATAACTTTGTATACATATAAATGCAGTAATGTTGAGTATTTAATATTTTACATTAAAAATCGCGTAGATATCATATAGGTAGTGCCTCTTTAATATGGTACTGACTGAACAAAGCAATACAAAGTGATAGTAACAATCTGTTACCTACCTTTATCTTCCTCTGAGAAATTTACACTTCTTGGTCCCATCTTTGTATTTGTTTCTCTTGTGACCTACATAAATATATAACAAAATATTATCTTTATACTAACTTCTGTGTAAGGACATTATATATACATGTATAATACAGGGCTTTTTTCCACAAAATTGGGAAGAGGCCCAGGCCTGTCCATTTTGGGAAATAAGAACGCGCTTATTTCTCATTTTGGGAAAAATACAAGGTTTCATAAATTAAGTAAATATGACATTAATATACTTTATTTATATTGTCATCCATTATTTACCATAATTATTAACTTTTCCAAGTCGGAATTTACTTAGCAGACAAAAACACACTGCAGAATTCATGCTTTTTCTCAAATTCTGAGAGACTGCTGTTTTCCGATTGGGAAATATTTCTGCCACAGTTGGGAAAAAACAGTCCAATTTTCTGTTGGGAAGAGGCCCTTTACAGGCCTCTGTCATATAAGGTAAAAAAGACCTGTAATATACTTTGTAATAACACAAGACCTTAAACTTGAAAGGTTAAGAATGATTAGAGAATGATTAGTTATTTTTTTCTTATTTCTTTTTAGTCTTCAACACCCTTTTACGAGGATACTGTGAAGCCTTCAAGGTGTTGGTAAGTTTATGAAAGTAACTTGGAATCAAATAATATTCTGGACTAAAAATAATTATATTCATGTCATGGATCATGTATATCTAACAGATAGACTGATAAAGCATTGTCCAGCCAGTTAAGTCAGTCAGTAGAGCAACAGAATGGTAGTTTGAAGGTCCTGGATTCAAGCCCCCGTCTGGCTGCACATTTTTCTAGTCCTGTTACACTTAACAATCCTTGCAGGACTGATACTAGATAACTCTGAGTCTTGCAAAATCAACTAAACAATATGTTGTTTTGTCTTTTCTAAAAGCCGAGGTGACAAAGGGTACCTGGTGGCCCAGTCAGCTCAGTTGACAGTGGGTCTGAGAGACCTGAAGAGACGGGTCAGCTATTAAAAGAGGGAGGCTTGTGGTGATATTGCTGCTAAAAAAACAACACCCTCCATATTTCTATGTAAGATTTCCCTAATTTTGGACTAAGTCTTCCTATTTGGCTTTTGAAAAGTTGGTTAAAGGTTGAAAGCTTGTCGAAAGGAACCTTTTTTTTTTTATTAATAAAACCAGTATGTGGCCTGTGGGTCTCAATTCCCTCTTCAGCATCAGATACTGGCTCACATATCAAAACACTGATATGCTGTTGACTGCACAAAGCTGTCATATTATAAACTATAAAACAACTTATTGCTTGACATTATTTTGTCTTTGAGCAGTTACAAAGACAAGCTAAAACATGTTTAAAAATCTGTGTCATTTTAGTTACCATTTAAATACTTACGGTATATTCAAACTAAGTTTGCAATGCTCTTACTTACCAAAATAGGGTTGAATGTCCCTGTTGCTCCGTATTAAGCATATATATAACATGAAAGTTGCATTTTGTGAGATAATGTCCAGCTCACTTCAAACAAAAACATAAAAGGGAGGGAATGTAAACAACTAAAGAGTTTCAAGGGCTGTAACTCTTCTAGGAACTGTCTGGTACCCGGACATTTTGCAAGACGGGAAGGCTACTGGAGAACCAGAATGAAAGTAGCTATATAAGCGATTACCGTGTGCGGAATTTTCGAGTCTATCCTGGACTTGGCGGAACTTGATGAGACCCCCACTCTAGCACCCCGATTAGAATTACCCCCATAGTTCAAGACTCCTCATCCCAAACCTCAACCTATAAAATTGATGTATCAAATAACTCCAATATTATCCATACTAATATTGATATATTGACCAAGATAACCATCCAACTTATAAATGAAAAGACTAGACCAAGACTAGACCTAGTGGACCATTGCTGGTCTCACATATTCATAGACAAATCCTAAAGGCAACAAATCCCTCGACCAATAAGTCCCCAAATTCGGAATTCACGCCCTCCACTACCAACGTCAAATTCAACAATAACAAACCAAATACGAATGGTCCTAAAACCTCGAAGGAAAACAGCCTTCTTAAAACGCAAAAAAAAATAAAAAAATACCTGGTGCTAATAAACGTCAAAATTCTAATATTAAAAGAACCATTCAAAAACTGTTAATGATACTACTATCGAAGTTCAATTATTTAAAATATTACAATATGCCACCACTAATAAAGATAAAGCCAATTTATTGGCGAAATCACAGACCTAATAACAAATAGATAGGACACTATGAAAATTGTGTAAATTTCAAGTGGCACAGTTCGAAAATTTCACAAAATATTTCCCAACTTTAAACACACATATCATGAAGAGTTTTATAGATACAAGTTTCATTCAAGCCAAATACCATCACAAATTTAATTTTCTTTCCAATGAGAATATTTTGTTTTCTCTTACATTGAGAGCAAAAAAGGAGTTTGAAGGAAACTTTGACTATGTCAAAACATTGATTTTTAAAAGAAAAGCGAAAAATTATGACATTTTAAACTTTAAACATTTTTTTATACAATTTCTTATTTTGAAAATAAACATAAATTATTATAATACCATTTCGCTATTCACTATGAAACTTTTGGATGTATTCTCATCAAAATCGGTGAATAATTGAGAGAGAAGATAGAAGGAAAAGTTAAGGTGCCACATGATATTTTGGTTACTTCATTGATTAAGATAGGAAGTTTCCTATCTGTTTATTAATATGGCTGTGGCGAAACATTTTCCCCAAGTCTCTAGTAAAACAACTCTCAATCAAACTACTAATGAATACCAAAGTAACTTCGAAGATAATTTCAATGCTAAAATAAATGAAGCAGATGATGATACTCAATACACCTTTTTCTTTATTCGAATTAAAAGAAGCCATAAACACCAGAAAGAACTCCGCCGTGGGACCTGATAAAATATCATACGTTTTATTCAAACACATGCCTGACTCCACTCTTCATATTTGGCTTTCCCTTTATAACAATAGTTGGTCCTCCAAAAATGATTCCACTTCCTGGAGACTGGCCTGCGTTATCCCAATATTTAAACCTTTTTTTTTTTAATATGCATAATATTTATTATATATAAACAGTTTTCAAAATATTTAGAAGAAAAAAAAATGCATATCTTGATTAGAAACTATATAAATGGGGAGTTTTTTTTTTATATTTCTTTACAATATTCAAAAGAAGATTTAAAATACAATTTTGATAAAGAGGCTCTCTGCAATCTGAGGGTCTTTCAATTTTTATTTTTTTTTACAAATACACCAGATTGCTGTGTGTCCCTTTAAATCTTGATATTTACAAAATTTTCTAAATATTTATTTTGTTACTTTAATACGCATTCATTGGTAATTGTAAAGAAATATTTTTTTTTTTTTTCAAAACCCAGCATATACATCTTGTATAAAGAATTGTTTAACGTAGATAGATACAATGCTAACATAATCAACTATGAGAGTTTCATATTTTATACAAGATCCACATACCATCTCTGCTGAGTTTTTCAACAGTTGACTGTGAAACAAAAATGGTGTTATCCACTAAATATATAAAGTAAAGACAAGATATTTCTATGGAGGTGTGACTCTTCCATATTCAGTGGGAACAGCGGGGAACATAATTTAACAGTTATTACACATTTCTTGGGATTTTTCTTTTGTCAAAAAAGACAAAACAAAAAACAAGAAGAAGGAACAAGATATATGAAACAAGATAGATGTGTTGCACATTGTAACTTAAAATTTAAAACAAAACTAATTATTAAGTAGGGAGTTATAAGTCAACCAAGGTTTTTCGAATTTATCAAATGTAAAACTTTTAATTGCGTTTATTTTTTCAGTTTGATATATGTATTTAATTTGTGGTTTGAACAATGGTAATCTTCCGTCTAACTTAAATTAATTTTATATATGAAATATTTTGCATGTAAAATTAGTTTATTTAGAACATTGTCATATTCACTAGACCCAAAAATTATATCTTTTGTAGTCCATTCCGGTTGGATTATTATATTATTATCATTGCAAGTAATCTTAAAAATATTCCAAAATGTTTTGGTATATTTACATTCCCAAAATAAATGTGTAATGGTTTCTGGAGACTCTGTGCAAAAGCTACAAGAGTTATCGTTTTTTATGTTCATTTTTGTCAAAAGGATGTTTGTAGCAGTAATTCTGTGGTTTATTTTTTCTTGAAACCATTGTAATCGAGTATCTTTTGTACATTTAAAAGGTAATTTGAATAAGTCATTCCAATCTCTGTCTATATTTATACCATATTGTCCCCATTTGGCTATAGATGTTGGATGTACATTTGATTTAATAAGTATATCATAAATGGGACGACAGCCTTTCGGTGCGCTTGTTATTAGGGACACTATTGATGGGCAAATTGGATTTTCTAACTTGATAGCAAGATGAGCAAAATTTTGTTTCTAAAGATAGCCCCTTATTGCTGCAGTCATTCCTTCATATTCTAAAAAATGTGAATGTACAGCAAACTTTTCGATAAATGGGGCAAAAGAGAGAAGATTACCATTGTTATCCATTATATCATTAATAAACAAAATACCTTTATCATACCATCTTTTATAAAAAACACTTGATCTTCCAATCTTAATGTTATTATTGTACCATAACGGTTGTTTTAAGAACTCTTTCCATGACAATAGATATGATCCAATTGGGTGTTAAGACTTGTGTAAACATCCTTCCAGAAGGGATTGCATATTTTTTGCAAGTTAGTTTTTACATAGTCGTTACCGAAAAATAGCATATTGATGGTGAAGGGGTACATACATACATTTTTTATTCCCAATCAAAAGTCTTCTTATCCACGTTAATTTCAGAGAATATATGAACTGTTTAATATTGATCATTCTAAGTCCACCACAATTAAAATCCTGAGTTACAACAGATCTCTATATTTTGTCTGGGTGATTATTCCAGAGGAAATTAAAACACATATTTTGCAACAGTGTGACCTGGTATTCAGGTGGATTAGGTAATGATGAAATTAAATGATTTAACTTTGGTAAAGCTAAGCCAATATTTAAACCTAACAAAGATATTAATGACCCCAAATCCTACCGCCCTATAACTTTACTTCCCATCCTAGTAAGCTAACGGAATTCATGGTCAAAACCCACCTTAAACACTTCCTAGAATCAAAGAATTTAATTAATAAATATCAGTCTAGGTTTAGAAGGGGTCGAAGCACTCAAGATCAATTGGTTAGACTCCAGCACGATATTACTTTTGCCAAAAACATCGACCAGTCTGTATTAGCTATCTTTCTCGATTTACAGGCAGATTTTGATCTTGACTGGAACATCGGCATCCTTTCTAAATTATATGAGCTCGGAATAAGAGGAAATTGCTTTCATTTTATCAAGGCTTTCCTTCAGGATAGGAAGATTGTAGTAAAGTTTACGACTCGTTTTCAGACGAGGAAACGCTCGAGAGAGGAACGCCCCAAGGTTTAATTATCTCCCCCTTCTTTTTAATGTGTTAATTAATGATCTCCCTGATATTTTAAAAGACTCTGGCATGGAAATTAGCCAGTTTGCTGACGACAGCAGTACATGGATTACTGGGAAAAACAAAAAGGGTTAAATTTAATTTAGGAATGGGCAAATAAATGGGGATTTAAGTTATCGCCAAACAAAACTGTTAGCATTATATTTGGTAATTCCTGTTGTGATACTGTAGATCTATATCTAGGGGATACAACAATTGTATTTTGTAAAACTGTTACCTTTTAAGGCCTCATTTGGGATCGTCGTTTAAATTTTTCTGCACATATTTATAATCTTATAGCCAAATGTGAAAAATACCTTAACTTATTACGTATGCTGCAAGGAACAGATTTTGGTTACGATAGAAAGACACTAATTGTCTTATATAAAACCCTCATTAGATCTATTGATTATGGTTCCCATGTGTATTCATGTGCTGCTCCGTCTCTACTGGATAAACTGGATATTATTCAAAATAAGGCATTGAGGACAGCACGCCTAAACATTTATTGGAACATTAGGCGGGAGTTTTACCACTCCATTTACATCGAGAGGAGCAGTTGCTGCGGTTCTGGGCCAGGACTCAAACAAAAAGATCACAAAAACCTGTAAATGATATAAATACATACTATAAAAATAATTTCGTAATAAGCCTAAACCTTTCGGTACAGAAACACTAAACTTGACAGAGGAATATAAATTAAATAAGATCACCATAGCAGATTCTAATACTAGAGACATGCGACCATGGACTCTAGCTTTACCAAAAGTTGATACTTCTCTTTCAAATATTATTAATAAACAGGACAACACATCCATTATAAAACAAGCTTTTATGGAACATATTGATAACAAGTATAACTATCATGTAAACAGTTTTACGGATGGGTCAAAAGACCCTGGCACAGGACGAGTGACATTTGCCTTTACATAATCCCGTCTCATAACATTAGCAAAATTATTTGAATCTCTGATGGTCTATCCATTTTTCCTGCCGAGCTGATTGCATAATTAAGTCCCTTAAATGGATTTTCCAAAATAAAGTTACTAAATCAGTTATTTTCTCCGATTCCCTTTACAGCCTTACCGCCATTAAAAATAGAAAAGGACCTAATTTCGGACATATTAACATTACTTAATAACTGTAGCATACTGGGTTTATCCATTAATTTAGAATGGTGCCCAGCCCATGTAAATATTTCCGGCAATGAAAAGGCCGACCTAGCTTGTAAAGCTGGATTGGACCATCATTTTATTGATAAACATGTAGCATTTGGACCTTCAGAAGTTTATTCCTGTATCCGTGAAACAATTAATGTTAAACTAAATCATTACCTAACTAATCAGACAAATAAATTCAACACTTTTACAAGTACTAGACTTAGCCATAACTTTAGAAATCATGACTATAGTGAGGCCTCTATAGCCCAGCGGTAGAGCGCTGGGCCCACAAGTGGAAGGTCGTGGGTTCAAACCCGCCAGATGCTGGTCTCTCCGTTTCATGTTTCATTAATTCATTGCTTATCATTCATCCCCATTTCGGCAAAAATCCACGTTCTCAGCCCTCAAATTTGCTTCATGACAGCTCACTGCTGTCTTGTGACGATGTTAGGCCCACGTTCACCGAATAGGGATAGGGAAGCTGTAGACAGAAATTCGTTGGTTATTCGTATAGCGCGTCTAAAGTATGCAATGGTCAGTAGCCTAGTAGTGGCATAGTAGCTTGAATGGAGTAACATAGAGTACTATGGGGAGGCTGTTTTCACAGCAATAGACAATATCATGACATATCAGCAATGTCCCAGAAACAGTGCAATCCAAAGGAAAAAAGAGAAACATCGGGTGAACTGCGGGTGAACAGCGAGAGTCGTCGTAGAAACGGCATATACATCGAGGCTCCAGCAGAAAGTAGGTCAAAACAGATCACCATCCAGTAGGAGGGACAAAAGCAGAGCTGGCGGAAGATGGAGTGAGAGAAAGCGAAAGAAAGGAGCAGATAAAAAGGACTTGAGAAGGTGGGCCAAAAAAAAAGAAAGAAAAAAAAAAGAAAAGAAAAAAGAAATCATGACTTGTTTTCGGGCAATAAAATCTTTACCAAAACTATAATCCAAAAACTGTCCTTCCAGTTCGGTCCTATACACCACTGAACACTTTCTTCTTGAATGCAATCAGCTCGACACAAACGGGACGAATTAAAATCTAAACTCCAGCAAATTTAAATCCCTCTAAACCGTAATAATGTACTCGATTCCGAAAAAAGACACATTGGTTTTCAGCGCTCTTGGTGACTATATTAAAGCCACCCACTTCGAAAAGAAAATCTATTTTTTTTATTATCTCAGTTCCCCCATCTTTTAACCATATTTTACAGCATAACCCTCATTGTTTAAAAGTAATAAACCATATCCCATATTTACCATATTTCCAAATTTCCATATAATACCCAATATTTAGTGAATAAATCGGTCTGAATACTTTTGAGGGAGACATGGGATGCGCTTGTAATTTTAGACATCCTAGGTGTCCCTCAATTGCTATAGAAGACCTTCCTCAATAGGTGATATACCTCCTTCATGTACCTATAAGGTAATAAGATCACACCACTTATATTACTGCAGAAAACAATTCAATAATTGATATAGGTATAACATGGGACTGATCCGGTGGACGCGTTGGGGCGATTTTTGAGTCTGATGGCAACGCAGGCACAACGGTCCAGGATCAGTCACATACTCTCCTATATATAATGTAATAAAACTGCACTGTTTGATGGCCCAGTGGATCAGCTTGTAAGTTTTATCTGCTGGGCTCGAAAACACTGACATTATTGAGCATATTCCATATCTACCATATCTCCCAAGTTCCATATAATACTCAATATTTAGTGAGTATATCGGTCTGAATTTTTTGTCATTTAGTTATACGGTCGTTGAATTAGCTATATCAGTAGTAATTAAATGTCTTATATAGTAGCTCTAACAAGTGTATCGTAATATTTAAAACATACGATGACGTCTACCTAAATCCTCAAAGGACGTTAGCGTTTGATGTTTGTCTTAAATATTGTCTTGTACCCTTAAGGGGTTCTTCTATAGTTGCTCTGCCAAGTCACTGAGAGGCACTCACTCTTATAGTTTCACTCGTATACTCAAGGGGGCAGGGGTTAAACAAGTGAAAGATTGCCAAGTTTCACAAGATACTCAATCCACCCAGGAGAACAAGGCAATGTGTACAATAGTGAAGTCAAATACTTAACACTGTAATAGTCTTTAATATACATATCTATTAATTTACTTTCACAATATACAAACTGAGAAACCAGAGTAAAATGTCTAACTTTGAATAAATCTACTATCTTTAATGTGCAAGCAGTCTACTTGTTTAAACGGTGTGCGACTTAGTCTACCAAAAAAAATCTGCTCCCGATCGGGTCTCGCCCGACCGGGACAAGCCAAGCCTCCACTTATGGAGACCAAACTGTCAGTATATCTCGCTCTGAATCTCAATCTAATCTCCCAGTTTGTGGCTCACACCACCTTTATATAGCATCATGGTCCGCTGCCTTATGGGGGTTCAGGTTCAGAAGCAGTTTTCTCACCCACCCTCTGTTACGTGTATGTTAGGCCATATTTGTTTTTGGATATGGACTCGGTCCAAGATCTGGTATATCAGAAATGAAATTTTTTGTGAAGACAGGGGAATTGACGATTAAATATTTCTGCCTTATCTCCGGCATTTGCTTCTTCTCCTTCTTCCGATAATGTTCAGGGTTCCTCGCACAGTGAAGTGACTATGTACACGTGAAGGAGGATCAAAGTGTGTGTATATACGATTAAAAGCAGGATAAAAACATCAGTCTTGACCTGAATATGTCAATGGACTGGGCATCGATCGTGCTGGTCGGCAAGCTGTTCCACAATCTGATCCCTGCTGGAAAGAAGGAGAACTTGTGAGCGTTCACCCTGCTGTGTGGTACCAAGTAGCGACTGTCATGACCCCTTGTACTTGCTCCTATAGGTTGGAGGAATGGGCTGGTTGGTATCTCTACCAGTTGATGTATAGTTATGTACATCATTACAGCTTTGGCCTGTTGTCTTCGGCTATGTAGGGACTCCCAACGAAGTTTTGTCAACATGACGGTGACACTGCTGTCACGCCTGTAGTCACCTGTTGTGAAACGAGCAGCTCTGCGTTGCACTGCTTCGCCACTTACCACAATTAAGCTATTTGCAGATGACTGCCTACTCTACCGGGCGATTAGCAGCACCCAAGATGCACACCAACTTCAGCAAGATCTGAATACCCTGACATACTGGTCCAATACCTGGCTAATTAGATTCAACGCAGCCAAATGTCACCTACTCAAAATCTCAAGACAACGACATTTCTTAAAAACTAGTTACGACATTGACAACCAACATCTTGAAGAGGTTTAGCACCATCCCTACCTTAGTGTCGAGTTTACATCAAACTTAACGTGGAAGACTCACATCAGCAATATAACAGGCAGAGCAAATACGATTTTAAATTTACTTAGAAGACATTTATACGGATGCAGTCAAGAAGTAAAACACGAGTGCATTCTCATCACTTGTTCGTCCTCACCTGGAATACTCGTCATCAGTTTGGGGCCTATTTTAAACAAGACATTCAAATCCTAGAAAAAGTACAACGCCAGGGAGCTCGCTTCGTTACTGGTAACTATTCCCCATATGAAAGTGTAACAGTAATGCTTGACAATCTAAACTGGCCATCATTACAGCAAAGCAGAAAGAACAAGCGACTAGTAACCTTCTTCAAATCATATAACAACATGATACCAGTTTCCATCCCCGAGTATGTAATGCCATCCACTGGACGCACAAGAACACACGACGCAGCCTTCATCCAGTTACGTACTAACTATGAGCAGTACAAAAACAGCTTCATCCCTCGAACTATTCGAGACTGGAATGCATTACCCCCGGACCTAGTGCATTCCTGCTCTGTAGACGTGTTCAGCACTCGTATACAGACATACACGGCGTAGACAACACGACGGGTTTTTAATGATTTTAATTGTACAATACCTATTTTTTAACCATTGTGATGATGTCACTTGCCCGTGATGCTTTACGCCCTGGGCAGTACTATAGTAGAAGTAGAAGTAGAAGCTTCTATCTTGTCAATGTTTGATCCCATACGCTGGAAGATATTCCAATTGCGGCCTGACCAGGCTCTTGTAGCAAGTTGCTTTAACATCTGGTTTTAATGTCCCATTTTCCCTCAAAGGAGCAACACCACATGAGTCATTTTTTAGGCTCTTAATAAAGCCCAGAAATGTCTTTGTGGTACCATATTTATTTAATAGTCCCAGTAGGAACTTCTAGATTTATCTTGAATGAGAGTTTTTATCTTTTAAGTTTATTAATGACATGTATTCTTTTATTCTTCTTCATTTTTGCATAGAGCCTATCACTCTTTTTCATCAACTTCTTAATGTTAGTGTTTAGCCATGGGCTATATCCAAACATGAAGGTTATTTGCAAAACCAGTCGAGTACATTTATTCAGAAAGTGAGTAAATAACTTAATATAATTGGCAAGTTACTTACATGGCTACAGTGTACATTGCATTTTGAAAGTTATGTACCCGGTAACCATGTATATAGTATTTTAAAAGTTACGTACACGTCTTTCGTGTATATAGCTTCTCTGGTGCACACACAAACTAATGACGTTTTTCACACTTTAGGTTGTTTCTTCAGATTTTGTTGTCGAAATTAAAACCTTTTATTAGATTTTAAGCACATCTTCAAATTAGAATGTCGGTAAGTAGTTACAAAGAATTCATTGATGAAGTGTGCATCATAATCATGAATGCCCGAAAATTCAGTTTGCACGAAACAGCTTAAAATGTGAGTTATTGTTTGGGGCGCTTGTTTCAGCAAATTTTGTTTTTTGATTGTTCAGACAAAATACATCTCGTACCTCAATAAGTTGTATATCAGTGAAACAAGACATGTTTAGTGGTATTTTTAGTGGTAAATAAAAAACCTTTCTTTTCAAAATCGGTTGAGAAATAAACAATCATCATGTGCGAAAGCTATTTTTGGTGGGGCCAAAATGCAAAATTCTGCTGCCTGAAAGAATTTTGCATGAAAATGTTGGAATTTCTTTATCCAGAAATGGTTAAAATGTTGGATGTTTGTAAATTAAGACAACCTGAAAGTGTTACAGCAAAATATGAAGGCTAACTGAAGTTTTTTTAAATTTCTTAATTTTCTGCTGTTCCAACAACAAGGAATTTGCATGGGAATTAATACATTTATTTATCAACTGATTTTCAAAACTAAGGTATATTTATTTACCACTAAAAATACCAGTTCTAATGATATAATAATTGATGTACATTTATTTAAATTGCTCAAGCAACTGCAGAAAAACCTTTGGCTGAAACAAGCGCCCCAAACAATAGGGACAATAACTTCAGCAAAGAGAATTTATTCAGAACGTTTGGTAAAAAATCTATTCAGTAATCAGTGCACAAAAATTTCACTCATCTGCTCGTATTGACGAGTGAAATTCAAATCCGGACAAGTGAAACCCATGAATCGGTCGTCCGAGAGGACTAGTAACATTTCAGTAGAAAAAAACAACAAATAAAATAGTTCTTACATAGTTTATTAAGCGATTAAATGCAGTCAATAGTGGCAACTCTGTTTATTCAGCGATTAAAATGCAATTTAAGTCTACCGGATATTGGAAAATTGACGCATTTCCGTTTTGGGACATTCTAAAATGCGGCTCCCGTTCTAATTTCACGGAGCACGAACAGTACGGTGTTTGATGTCTTTCATGGGGGATATCTTTAAGGGCACTTAAAGTGACTGGGACCAGGGCCTTCAGGAAGGGGAATTGCAAAAAGTTTGCTGTTTTCCTGTATTGGAGTTTAACATTTTTTAATACTTTTTTCACAGGAAAAGGGGAAAATATATACCATGCCAGAGTTACCATTATGACCATGATCAGACTGTAGTGAACTATAGAATATGAATATAGTCATCTATAATACTGGTCAAAGTTTCATCATTTTCATTGATTTATATAAAGAATAAACAAACACGTTATGATGTTTCCATTAGTTTTATTTATATATAATAGTGTTAAATGATACAATAAAATATATTTCGTCCCCTGATAATATATTAACAAGGGAGAGAATATGTAGGATGTCAGTGTAAATACATAGTGTGGTCAAGTGTGTACAGTTGAATAAACATGTTATATCAGTTCAGCTTATAAGAATCTTTCATGGGTATCGAGTGAAGTTAGAGGAATTCCAACAAGACACGAGGTATAACTGCTCTTCGGAACAGAGGCTCTGCCAGGTTTCCAATTAAAACAGGATTGATTCTTTTTCTTGCCAGTGCTCATGAAATAGGATAGCCCCAAGTCCGGGGCCTGTCCAAATCTGATTGGGGCCTGTCCCTGTTTGCCATATTTTACTATATAATTAATTCAGGGCCTGCCTGTCAAAAATATCAGCGTGTGACTTTTATCTTCCCACCTCACCGATGTAAAATGTGGATAACCTTATCCGATATGCAAGAAATACGGTGTTGTTGCTTTGCGGACCAACTAGTGATGGGTAATCAGTTGAAATTTACAATCGATTATAGGATAGAATCGTATAACCAATCAATCATCGGTTATAATCGGCTAGTCAATATCATTATGAAGTATAACATGTGCATGTTAATCTGAGTTCCATACCTTGAACTTAGAATAATTTCTGATTATGTATTCTTTCCTGTCTGGTTGGTTCTTATGCCATTGTTATATCATTTTAATCAGCAATATAATTATAAATGATATATAATAAATGTATTAATTTGTGTAAATGCTCACTTTCACAAGTGTATTAATAATCGTGTTTGTTTCTATTTTTAGCATTAATATAGCGCATTTTCACATTTTACCGATGATCGATTGTAGACTTTCATAATAATCGGAAACCTTAAAGTAACCGATGATCAGTTACAATCAATTTATCGTAATATCACTAGGACCATCAATAGTCGACAGAGGACCAATCTTGCAATCTGGGCAAAACGCGAGGAAAAATAAATGTAACTTTATGATTGGATTAAAATTAAAATAAAGGTTGATATTATTTTTTTCATATATTCATAAAAATATATAAAAATAAACCGTTATTAAATATATGTGCGAACATCTGGGTGGGTGACGGAAATTAACGCTTTCACCATTTTCAACGAGAAAAACCCAAATGAAATTGAAATTATGCTTTTGGATCTGTGTTTTGTGTACGTGAAATCACAAGTTAATGTAGACAGTTAGGTCTAAACAAAAAATTGATTTGTTTCCAGTAACCCGACCATGTTAACTATTGTGTTAATTTGATTTTTCTGACAAATTTTTATGTTTTCTGACCTCTCCATTTGTTGATTAAAAATCATAACATTCTTCTATTTATTTTCTTTCTTTTGAACTATAGCTAATTTACTTTCAATTTTTTATGAACTAAAGTTGATTTACTTCCTTTTCAGTTCCAGGGCTCTTTCGAGCAGTTCTTCAAGGAAAAAAAGGTAAGTTACATGTTCAGAAGATAAAATACTAATTAGGCCAACAAAAAAAAAAACCTGTGTTTCCGGTGGCCGGACCAACCCTATTGTTAAGGGGCCGACCCTAAAACTTCTTACGGCAAAAACAACAAAAACAAAATTGTTCTGAACAATGATTTATCACAATATATCGAGGTAAACTGACATCACAGAGAAACTTTCAGTTGTATCATCAACTTCTATGGGGTTTATGAGATAAATACGTTTAGAATCTCACAATATCTTGCTCAAAAAAAAAAGCCTACCGCCTACCCTATTTTTGTAGAGCATCAATAGGAAACACACTTAAATTTTTTTTGGCCTCAGTTCCATCAGGGAGTACGTCATAGGGAGGAGAAACGGGCTCGTTTTGCCGATTTATGTTGTCGCGCATGTGTTTCACTACTCCGTAAAAATGACTACTTCCGATTGTTTCGCGAGTGTGTGAAAAACAGCAAATTCTTATAAATTATTACACTTACAAACTCAATAAAGGTGCTAAATGTAAACATAAGTATTATTTATTCACATTGTGTCCTCTGATACAGAGCGTGTATTTGTTTGCATGTTTAAAAGAACATTTTACCAGACGGTTACGTGTAACAAAGATGGCGCCACTCTGCGCCAAATAAAAAATGGTGACAGTGTATAGCTATTGCAAACGAGATACGAGACTACGGGTTATTTAGGCATTAATAATAACAAAAAGTGAATAGTAAACATATGTATCTTTGTCAAGAAGGTAAAATCATGGTGGTGATTATAAGACAAAGCCTAAAAAGAGGTGATGAAAATGTGCCTTTTGAGATATCAGCTAAATTTTTAATTTTATAGAATTAAAAATGGTGTGGAGCTATTGCAAACGAGATACGAAGTATGGGTTATATTAGGCATTAATAATAATAAAAAGTGAATAGTAGACATATTTATCTTTGTCAAGAATGTAATTTCGTGATGTTGATTATAACAGAAAGCCGTAAAAAGGGGCTGTAAAAACTGCCTAATTTGAGATGTTGGCTGAAACTTTAACTTTTCAAATATAACGCGCTTACGATCGATTTACCTGTATTGATAAAATAGTAAATGGCGGCGTTCTAGCGCGACAACATAAATCGATAAACTAGAGCGTTTATGAACCCGTTTCTCCTCCCTATAACGTACTCCCTGGTTCCATGTAAAGGGACACACAGCAGCTAGTCTCAATTCTTAAAAAGCTAGGGTTATGCTAGAAAAATTATTTTTGAAGACTCCTGGCAAATTAATGAATTAGCGCTCCACCTTATGCTTATTTTAGCGCTTTCATGCTTCGTATAATTCCAGCAATTTACCAGTATTCCTTATCAATTATCATCAATGCAACAGGTTCAGACTGTCAATTAAATTGTTTTATTTTACTTTAATGGTGTTTTCATTTCTGAGTGAACACATTTTACAAACTTCCTGATTTGTTTATAGCCTGTTTTTTCTTCACAATAATCCTTTTCTCCAAAAACTGTGTATGAAAAGACCAAATAAAAATTTCCTGCAAACTGCTTACGGCATAACTTTATCTGTTGATAGAACAGTGTTGGCGAATTAATCTAATAATAACCACGGAATTCATTTTATTTGACCAAGCCCACTATATAAAAAGATATGCACAACACGCCTGAATTACAGTACACAGAAGAATCATTTATGTTATGTTCTAAAGCTTTACATTAGTTTAAAGAAACTAACCTGCCAAATAATGGCAAACTTGCACTACAAAACTATCCAGGTGTTCAGTTTGTGGTATATGTGCCGATTAAAAGTAAAGGTTTATTAATGGGTTCTAAAAATACCCATGACTGAATATGCTTAAAATGAGTTGTGAGTTGGTAACTCTTACCAGTTTACCCATGTGTCATATTTAAGAGAGACTGGCGAAGTAGGATATATAATACATGTTTCGTTTGTATTCCAGAAAAAAAACATCAGTCAGCAGTTTGTGCTACCCGAGAGAAAGGCCAAGGTGAACCAGATTGTCAAGGCAATCGAGAATGTGGACAATCCTGACACCATCTACTGTATATGTCGCTCCACAGACGGTACACGTTTCATGATGTACGTTGTCTACCAGAGTTGTTGTCCGAGTATAAGTCTAATCTTATGCCATATACCGTTCCATTTATCTTTTCTATGCATGTCTGTCTGCGCTGTTTTGTCATCAGAATTTTCACTTACAGTCCAATCAAACAGTTTGAGTTTAAATAATCAGTATGCTTACAGCTGATCATATTACACAAGGTGTACATTTTTAGCTCTACTGATCAAAGCGACTACTTCTTGAAAACTATAAGTGATATTGATATGGGAGTTTTTCTAAAATGATCACCGTGACAGGATGTTGGTCCTTGTTGAAAATTATTTGGTTCAACGTTAAACCTTGTAGCCAGCGGCCATTTTTGTTTACATAGAGTTATATAATAAAATCTTGTAGCGACTACTCCTCTGAAACTGTTTGATGGATTTTCATGAAACTTCACTGGAATGTTGGTATTGATGTCTAGTTTTTCCTAGCTAAATTTTAGGCCAGCCGGAAATTCAAGACGGCCGCCACGGCTAAAATTAGATTAAAAAATGAACAAAATTGTAGCGACTACTTCCTGAAAACTATAAGCGATATTGATATGGGACTTTTTCTTAAACGATCAGCATGACATGGGGTTGGTCATTGTCGAAAATCATTTGATTCAACGTTAAACATGGCTGCCAGCGACCATCTTTGTTTACATAGAGTTATATGGTAAAAGTGTGTAGGGACTACTCCTTTGAAACTTCACAAGAATGTTGCTCTTGATATCTAGTTGATCCTAGCAAAATTTCAGGTCGGCTGGAAATTCAATATGGCCGCCACGCCTAAAAATAGATTTTTAAAAAAAAACTTTGTAGTGACTACTTCTTGAAAACTATAAGTGATATTTGATATGGGACTTTTTCTAAAATGATCAGCATGACATGATGTTGGTCCCTGTTGAAAATTATTAAACATGACTGCTATGACCATCTTTGTTTACATATATATAGTAAAAACTTTTAGCGACTACTCCTCTGAAACTACTTACAGATTTTCATGAAACTTCACAGGAATGTTGATCTAGCTATCAAAAACCTATCAGTAGAACTTCAAGGTCATTGACCTCTTGTTGTTATTTACATCACTTCCATCTTTTTCAGTTAACTGCTAGAAACTGGTCAGATATTGATGGTAGTAAAACATTTTATGTTTATAAAGGTTCAACTTCCTAAGTTTTGTGAAGTCTGTGCATCCTTCATATGAAGTAAATGCATTTATTTCAATAATTAGCCTATTGTTTCAGCGAAAGGTTATTTGTCATTAAGCATGTTAAGGTGAGCAATTTTATTAATGCGTACATAAATCATATATCATCAGAACTAGAATTTTTAGTGGTAAATAAAAATACCTTATTTTTGAAATTCGGTTGAGAAAAACATAGTTTACTGCCAAAATACTTCTTTTGTGGAGCTTTTTTCATGTAAATTTCTTTAAAATTTAAATTAAGAAATCTCAAATAACTTCCGATAGACTTATAATTTTGATATGAAACTTTGAGAGAGTCTTAAGTTACATTTATCCAACACATTAATACCTTTTTTGGATACAAATTCTAAAAAGAACTCTTATGAGACAAAGACTATCACTACCTGACCTGTGGTAATGTGATTTACAAACTTTTTTTGTGGAGCTTTTTTCATGTAAATTTCTTTAAAAAATAAATTAAGAAATCTCAAATAACTTCCGATAGCCTTATAATTTTGTTATGAAACTTTGAGAGAGTCTTAAGTTACATTTATCCAACACATTAATACCAGTTTTGGATACAAATTCTAAAAAGATATATATTTTTGATTTAGCAGAATTTTGCATTGAAAATACTCCATCAAAAACATCTTCCGCAAGTGATCTTATTTTTAAACCGATTTTGAAAAGTAAGATATTTTTTATTTCCCACTGAAGTCTGTTTCACTGATATACATCTTATTTAGGAATTAGTTAAATTTTGTCTTTAAGGTCCAAAAAATCCTTTGGCTCAAACAAGCATCCCGAATAAATAATCTATTTAGCAAACAGTTTTGCTATAGCAAACAGTTTTGCTATAATGAACCTCATATGGTGATAACAATGATTTATTAAGATAGATCCTAAATAATGTTAAATAACTTGAACAAAATGTCAGGAAGTATTCCAACACTCACAGTAAGAAGGTAAAATCATATTCAGGGCTCAATCTACTGGGCAATTCGGGCGAAGAACGCGCCCGCGATCTCTTGACTTCGCCTTGGCAGCACATCAAAGCGAAGTTCAAGTTGCCGAAATTTAAAAAAAAAAAAAAAAAATAGTTTAAAAGGGTACAGTATAGTAATAAATCCATTATCATAGAAATTTGCATCAATATTTCAAGCTCGTATTATAGAGTAAAAGAATTAGTGTGCATTACACTGTATTCACTGCATTGCAATATACATGGTGATGACTATTCAACCGTTGTATACGTATACACGTCGCGTGAAGTCTCCCTTAATTCTCTCCACTTCTCCCTAAATCACTTGAGGGAGAAGTGACCTCCCTAAATTCCTGGCCTAGATTGAGCCCTGATATTGTTTGTTTGATCTTGACGGTCACTATAATTTTTTCCTTTATTCACCAAACTTTGTATATCTATACTTAAGGCCATTATAAATTAATTGCTAAAATCTCATCCCCGCCCGCCCCCAGTTTTTTTTATGCCGACCCGGTAATTTTTATTTCTTCAAAAAAAATAAAATAATAATCAAAATTGCTGAAAGTATGAAATACTATTTAAAATGTGTTTTCAATCTTGAAAGTACTCAGTAGTATGTTTTACTATTTTTGCCTTGTGCCGAGGCCATTTTCCATTTGTTGCATAAAATGAAAAATAAAAAATAAAAAAACATTTTCACCCCCGCCACTATTTTGAAATTAATTTGGATGAGAAACTAGCAATTAATTTATTATGGCCTAATGCAAAAATAATGTGTGACATACGTTCCCTGGAAGGTGACACCCATGCTCACACACATGCTCCACCCATCTCCACCTAGTGTTTATTGTTACAGAGCATGTGACAACTGTGAAGAGTGGTACCATGGCGACTGTATTGGCATCACAGAGAAAGATGCCGGCTCCATCAAGCAGTACTACTGTGCTGCTTGCAAAGGTGAGGACACAACGATTATTAGGTTTCTCATTATAGCCAGTTTGTGAATAAGTTTACACTACAGGTATTAAAACTATGTGGCATAGTTTGTAACGTTTAATTCTATTCTGTAGAGTGGATTCCATAATTCCCGTAGTGATTTTGAATACTGCATTTCATTTGACACTTTCCTACAGGTTTAGCTTGTAACATTTATATACTTAACGCCATTAAAAGTGCAATTTTTTTCATTTTGTGTTTGTTTTTAATTAAAATGTCTCCAAGATCGATTGCATAATTCCGATTTTACTTCTTTCAATACATGAATTTGACTGGTCACCAGATTTATAGGGAATGTGGATAATTTCTAACATATACATAACACTACAATCGATCTTGGAAATAAACACAAAATAAAAACGTTTAATGGCGTTAAGTATATTATACGAGGGGCATTCAATAAATTTTGTCACTAATTGGCCTCTGTAGAAATACGTGACATAACGACACAAAAAAAATGTGAATTTCAAGACTATTTTAATATATATTCAATTACATACCAAATCTCGATTTAATCCGATTGAAATTGACCGAGTTATTCACTGTTAAGTTATACGCACTCGTGTATCGTGTATAGTGGCTATTTTCTAAAGCTAAAATGAAAGTTGGAGAAAAATCAGAAATCAGGGCTTACATTAAAGCCCGGGTTGCTTTAAAAGAACCCCCAAAGGAGTTTGATGCCGAGCTGTGTGGCTGTTCGGCCGTTTTGCCTTTACTTTGAGAACAGTTTTTAGGTGGGTTAAAAAAGTAAGATGGTAAAAATGACGTCAAAGAAGACAACCGGCCAGGCAGGCCAGTTGTCGCAGCAACAAAACAGAATATTCCTGCAGTGAAGGCAATGGTACAGGAGGATGGGCGTTATACTGTTTCTGAGATAGCTAATAGGGTGGGCATTTCGGAAGGCACGACCCATTACATTTTGACCAGCTGTTTTAAATTAAGGAAACTTTGTGCTAGATGGGTCTCTCATTTGCTGACATCTGAACAAAAAGCCAAACGTTTGAAATGCGCAAAAGATCTGAAGAAATTTGAAAATTGTAATCCCAGAAAAATTTCTGAGTTACTTACTGGAGATGAGATTTTGAGCCCCAGCATCGCATGAATAACAAGCAATGGTTAAAACAAAATCAGGCAAGGCCAGTGATTGCCAAGCGGATAAAAAGCGCTAAAAAAGTTCTTTTTGCCATTTTCTTTAATTCTAGTGGGTCTGTGGTACAGATACCATGCAAAGAAGGGAGAACCATTACGGCTTAGTTTTACAGAGATAAAATTCTTAAATATGTTAAAAAATTCTACAAAAAGAAAGTGTCCAAGTAAAGCTTTGAATGGCATCCAGCTTATTCATGATAATGCCTCAGCTCACAAAGGCTAAATTGTCCAGTATTTCTTGAAGCGAGAAAAAGTAGAACAGCTTGACCACCCACCTTACTCACCTGACTTAAGTCCCTGTGACTTTTTCTTATTCCATTTGCTGGAAAAAAAAGCTCTATGGGAAAAGCTATGCTTCTAGAAGTGCTCTTGATAGCGCAATCTTTCAGTGTCTCTATACCAAGGGGAGACTACCTTGCGACATTTAAGTCATGGATAGCTCGATTGCGAAAGTGTTTATCTGTTAAAGGGTTATAACAGTAAACTACACATTATTTAATATCTATTGATTTATAACACTAGTGACAGAATTTAATGAATGCCCCTCGTACAATATGATTCTTGTAGCAGATAATTACTGTCAGGTTCTCCATAACGTAATTTTTTTTTGTTATCATACATATACCATAAATCTACAAACTGAATGCACATGTGTATCTTACAAATGTTATAAAGGAACTTTTTATTTGACAATTATTTGTTTATTTACTTTACATTTAGAAAAAGTCTCGTCACTAGTGACCAAGTACAAACATAAGAAGCACCATAAAGAGCATGAAGAGAAGAAAAATTTAGAGAAAGAGAAGAAGCTTCTGAAACCAGAAAAGATTGACAAGGCTGCACTAGAATACAGGGGGAAACTGAGGGAAAGTGAAGCAGTGAGTATAGGGTAATATAAGGGGAAACTGAGGGAAAGCGAAGCAGTGTCAGTTTAGGGTAATATAGGGGGAAACTGAGGGAAAGTGAAGCAGTGAGTATAGGGTAATATAAGGGGAAACTGAGGGAAAGTGGAGCAGTGTCAGTATAGGGTAATACAGGGAGAAACTGAGGGAAAGTGGAGCAGTGTCAGTATAGGGTAAAACAGGGAGAAACTGAGGGAAAGTGAAGCAGTGAGTATAGGGTAATATAAGGGGAAAGTGGAGCAGTGAGTATAGGGTAATATAAGTGAAACTGAGGGAAAGTGGAGCAGTGTCAGTATAGGGTAATACAGGGAGAAACTGAGGAAACTGAAGGAAAGTGGAGCAGTGTCAGTATAGGGTAATACAGGGAGAAACTGAGGGAAAGTGAAGTAGTGAGTATAGGGTAATACAGGGAGAAACTGAGAGAAAGTGGAGCAGTGTCAGTTTAGGGTAATACAGGGAGAAACTGAGGAAACTGAAGGAAAGTGGAGCAGTGAGTATATGGTAATACAGGGGGAACGGAGGGAAAGTGTAGCAGTGAGAATAGGTTAATACAGGGGGAAACAGAGTATAGGGTAACATAAGGGGAAACCGAGGGAAAGTGAACCAGTGAGTATAGGGTAATATAGGGGGAAACTGAGAGAAAGTGAAGCAGTGAGTATAGGGTAATATAGGGGGAAACTGAAGGAAAGTGAAGCAGTGAGTATAGGGTAATACAGGGGGAACGGAGGGAAAGTGGAGCAGTGAGTATAGGGTAATATAGGGGGAATGGAGGGAAAGTGGAGCAGTGAGTATAGGGTAATACAATGGGAACGGAGGGAAAGTGGAGCAGTGAGTATAGGGTAATATAGGGGGAATGGAGGGAAAGTGGAGCAGTGAGTATAGGGTTATATAGAGGGAATGGAGGGAAAGTGGAGCAGTGAGTATAGGGTAATATAGGGGGAATGGAGGGAAAGTGGAGCAGTGAGTATAGGGTAATATAGAGGGAATGGAGGGAAAGTGGAGCAGTGAGTATAGGGTAATATAGAGGGAACGGAGGGAAAGTGGAGCAGTGAGTATAGGGTAATACAGGGGGAACGGAGGGAAAGTGGAGCAGTGAGTATAGGGTAATATAGGGGGAATGGAGTGAAAGTGGAGCAGTGAGTATAGGGTAATACAGGGGGAACGGAGGGAAAGTGGAGCAGTGAGTATAGGGTAATACAGGGGGAAACAGAGGGAAAGTGAACCAGTGAGTATAGGGTAATATAGGGGGAAACTGAAGGAAAGTGAACCAGTGAGTATAGGGCAATATAGGGGGAAACTGAAGGAAAGTGAACCAGTGAGTATAGGGTAATATAGGGGGAAACTGAAGGAAAGTAGAGCAGTGAGTATAGTGTAATACAAGGGGAACGGAGGGAAAGTGGAGCAGTGAGTATAGGGTAACATAAGGGGAAACTGAGGGAAAGTGAAGCAGTGAGTATAGGGTAATATAGGGGGAAACTGAGAGAAAGTGAAGCAGTGAGTATAGGGTAATACAGGGGGAACGGAGGGAAAGTGGAGCAGTGAGTATAGGGTAATATAGGGGGAAACTGAAGGAAAGTGGAGCAGTGAGTATAGAGTAACACAGGGGGAACTGAGGGAAAGTGTAGCAGTGAGAATAGGTTAATACAGGGAGAACGGAGGGAAAGTGGAGCAGTGAGTATAGGGTAATATAGGGGGAAACTGAGAGAAAGTGAAGCAGTGAGTATAGGGTAATACAGGGGGAACGGAGGGAAAGTGGAGCAGTGAGTATAGGGTAATATATGGGGAAACTGAGGGCAAGTGAAGCAGTGAGTATAGGGTAACATAAGGGGAAACTGAGGGAAAGTGAAGCAGTGAGTATAGGGTAATATAGGGGGAAACTGAGAGAAAGTGAAGCAGTGAGTATAGGGTAATACAGGGGGAACGGAGGGAAAGTGGAGCAGTGAGTATAGGGTAATATAGAGGGAAACTGAGAGAAAGTGAAGCAGTGAGTATAAGGTAATACAGGGGGAATGGAGGGAAAGTGGAGCAGTGAGTATAGGGTAATATAGGGGGAAACTGAGGGCAAGTGAAGCAGTGAGTATAGGGTAACATAAGGGGAAACTGAGGGAAAGTGAAGCAGTGAGTATAGGGTAATATAGGGGGAAACTGAGAGAAAGTGAAGCAGTGAGTATAGGGTAATATAGGGGGAACGGAGGGAAAGTGGAGCAGTGAGTATAGGGTAACATATGGGGAAACTGAAGGAAAGTGGAGCAGTGAGTATAGAGTAACACAGGGGGAACTGAGGGAAAGTGTAGCAGTGAGAATAGGTTAATACAGGGGGAAACTGAGGGCAAGTGAAGCAGTGAGTATAGGGTAACATAAGGGGAAACTGAGGG
The DNA here is from genome assembly GCA_037043455.1 of Cyrtodaria siliqua. Classification (NCBI taxonomy): domain Eukaryota; kingdom Metazoa; phylum Mollusca; class Bivalvia; order Adapedonta; family Hiatellidae; genus Cyrtodaria; species Cyrtodaria siliqua. The sequence continues at coordinate 61,753 of JAWPHD010004767.1, read as the reverse complement.
AAAGTGAAGCAGTGAGTATAGGGTAATATAGGGGGAAACTGAGAGAAAGTAGAGCAGTGAGTATAGGGTAATACAGGGGGAACGGAGGGAAAGTGAAGCAGTGAGTATAGGGTAATATAGGGGGAAACTGAGAGAAAGTGGAGCAGTGAGTATAGGGTAATACAGGGGGAACGGAGGGAAAGTGAAGCAGTGAGTATAGGGTAATATAGGGGGAACAGAGGGAAAGTGGAGCAGTGAGTATAGGGTAATACAGGGGGAACGGAGGGAAAGTGGAGCAGTGAGTATAGGGTAATATAGGGGGAAACTGAGAGAAAGTGGAGCAGTGAGTATAGGGTAATATAGGGGGAATGGAGGGAAAGTGAACCATTATATAACGACATTTTTCATCAGACTAGAGGTCGAGCACGTCTTAACGAACCAAATGAATGAAAAGGACCGCATGGAAACTAAATGATCGAGGCGGACGTACATTTTCTGGTAAGAACTTGCAACATTGACTAAATAGCTGTAAATGGAGAAATATTCTTGTTTATTACCTTCAGAACTTGCAGCATTCAAATAAATATGTTCTATATTGAGAAATAGTATTTTTCATTCCCTTCAAAACTTGCAACATTGACAGCATGTATTTCTAGATATTCTTTTTCACTCCCTTCAGAACTTGCCACATTGACAAAAGTGAGTTTATGGAAATGTGGACATATCGACTTATAAAATCAAAATTAATATTAATTTAAATTGGGATTAATTCCTTTTCACTCCCTTCAGAACTTGCCACATTGACTAAATAGCTGTAAATGGAGAATATTAATTTGTATTCCCTTCAGAACTTGCAGAACTTGAAACATGGAACATGTCCATTTTTCAAAAAATGCGAAAAATATCTATTTCAACAACATGATCTGTGTCCACATTTTCCAAAAACTTGATATTTTACCCCCAAAAAGTAATCCAAGCCCCTTTTTCTATGTATTTATACCCAAAGGAGACCCTTATCCCGGAATATACCTTCCATGTGTCACATTATAACAACTTTTAAAATGTGGACACGGCTCTATAAGGCGGTGTGTCCACATTTTAAAACAAGACATTTTTCTTAGGAAAACCATACTTTTTTAAAATGTGAACACGCTGCCTTATAGAGCCGTGTCCACATTTTATAAAAAGACTTTTCTTAGGAAAAATATGCTTTTTAAAATTGTGGACATACCGCCTTATAGAGCCGTGTCCACATTTTAAAAAAGCATGTTTTTCCTAAGAAAAGTGTATTTTTTTAAAATGTGTACACACCGCCTTATAGAGCCGTGTCCACATCTTAAAAGTTGTTATAATGTGACACATGGAAGGTATATTCTGGGGAAAGGGTCTCCTTTGGGGACAAATACATAGAAAAAGGGGCAAAGGGGCTTGGATTACTTTTTGGGGGTAAAATATCAAATTTTTGGAAATGTGGACACATATCATGTTGTTGAAATAGACATTTTTCGCATTTTTTGAAAATTTGACATTTTCCATGTTTCAAGTTTTGCAAGTTCTGAAGGGAATACAAATTAATATTCTCCATTTACAGCTATTTAGTCAATGTGGCAAGTTCTGAAGGGAGTGAAAAGGAATTTATCACAATTTAAATTAATATTAATTTTGATTTTATAAGTCGATGTGTCCACATTTCCAAAAACTCACTTTTGTCAATGTGGCAAGTTCTGAAGGGAGTGAAAAAGAATATCTAGAAATACATGCTGTCAATGTTGCAAGTTTTGAAGGGAATGAAAAATACTATTTCTCAATATAGAACATATTTATTTGAATGCTGCAAGTTCTGAAGAGAATAAAAAAAAAAAACCTGTATCCATTGTCAATGTTGCAAGTTCTGAAGGGAATGAAAAAGAATGTAAATTATCTCAATTTAAAAGTTATTCTATCAAGGTTGCAGTATCTGAAGGGAATGAAAACTTTTTTATACAGACATATAGCTCTTTTTGTAGTTATAAGGAAATATCAGAACACACCACAGTAGTAAACGAGCCATGAATAGTTTTTACGAACTAGGCCTATGTCCTTGTGATGACACAATTGTAAAGGTATTCATTTCATTCATAAAATTGTTGACTGCGTCCCTTGTAGAAGCGATATAGTTCATTCATCGATATTATGGTTCGTGAAAGTGAAGAAATGTTTTTCTCAAAATCGTACTGATTTTTAGATTATGTCAAAGGTCAAGGTCACGGTAATTCTAACTAATGCAATGCGCATTTCAGTTGTCGTAAATAAAAATAAGCTTGCAAGCCTATCTCACTTTTTACAAATACTATATTGATCGTCGACGATATGAAATTTAAAGAAGTTCATAATTGTCTGGTCTTATAAGAAACATATTCTTATCTGTACTATAGGCAGAAGAACTGCGGAGGAAATCAAGTCGACGTTGTGGCCAGTGTATAGCATGTCATCGCAATGAAGACTGCGGCAGATGTGATTTTTGTAAAGTTAGTAAATTAAGCGTTATTTTTCTATAAAGTCATTACATTTTGTGAAGTAAGTAAATCAAACACGTTATTTTTGTAAAGTTAATAAATCAAGCATGTTATTTTTGTAAAGTTGTTAGTAAATCAAGAAAGTTATTTTTGTAAAGTTAGTAAAGCATGCATCTATTTTATCTGGCATTTTACATTGTACAAATATAAAATATTTAATTTATCTACACGTTTATTCTCAGGGTGTCTCCCTGGCATTTAAGGAATTTTCGCGACCTTGATCCCATAATTTCAGACTGTGACTTGCCATGATCCCATTAAGTCACTGTGATGCCTTTATCTGCCTCGGTTTTCTAGAATTAACGAACTAAAGATGTTGTTTCCTTGCTCTGGATTCGTTAAATTAGTTAAAATTTCCATTACTCGGAGGAAATTAGTACTTACTTGTATATTTCGGCTCTATCACATAGCCAAAATATCCAAGTATGTACTAATTTGCTCTGTGTAATGGAAATTTCAACTAATTTAACGAATCCAGAGCAAGGAAACAACATCTTTAGTTCGTTAATTCTAGTTTTCAGTCCTACATAACACCTGAGTTTGTGATCACAGAGCCATTACAGACGTACTGGACAATGTTAAATTCAAGGAGTCATCTTCTAGTGGGGTTACACAATGGTGATGTAGATACATGATAGGTTATAGTGCAAGATGGTTCACATTGGCTGCTGATTTACATACAAGATGGGTGTTCGTATTCTCAAAACTTTTGAGTCGAAATCTCAAGGTCAAGCTCAGCTATAACATTTTAAAAATCATACTTAACGGTCATGCAATTACTTGAAACTTTACACAAATCAAGATTAGCAAATATTGCAGCTGTCCTGAACATTTCGCAGTGGAAAACACTCATTGAAAAAAGTTATAGCTAAAAGAAATATTTGAGTTTTGAGTTTGAGCGTGGGATTTTGGCTATAAAGCAAGTATCGAGAATACATGTGCGTGCTCAGAAACATGTAGTCATTATGTGCTGTATAAAGTGCAGAACCTTTGGCCTCTCAATTATAAGGCAAATACATCAGTTAAAATATTCAGTGCATAATCAGATGAAATATTCGTTCATCATGTTCATATTCAGTTTAAAATTTTATATTATTTAATAAATAGGACATCATTTACGGTGAATTATGATGTATTATATCGCGTTTTTGCAGTTCTTTTGAAAACATTGATTTCACCAGGTGAAAGGGCAAGTGAAATTATTTTAGTACTATTGAAGGACAAGGTATGGGGATATAACGCACGATAAACAATGTAAACAATGTTCTTATTCTATTCTAATACCCTTAAAATACAAAAAAAGGAAAGAAAAATGGGAAATCTATCTCACTCACGGTTATCGCGTCATGACATACACCAGTCGGCTCGCATTCCCTGGTCATGCGCATATATTGCAGTGATATATACGGGGCGTCCGTGGCCGAGTGGTTAGAGTCTCTGACTTGAAATCACTTGCCCCTCACCACTGTAGGTTCGATCCCTCAGGGGCCTAGGAATCTTTATTTGAGGAAGCTATCCAGCTTGCTTGCGCAACATCGGTGGTTTTACTCAGGTGCCCGCCAGTGCTCAAAAATTGCCCGGAGTGGCACCTGGTGTCTTCCAACACCAATGGAAGCTGGAAAGTCGCCATATGACCTTTAATAGCTATTGGTGCGACTATAAAATCCAGTTAAATTCAATTCCAGTGATATAGATTAGAAGTAGGTATTTCAAACTTGACTACTAGTATGGGTGTATACACATAAATGTAATGTTGTGATATAATGTGTTGTAATATTTTTCTATATAATAGTCTATGTCAACTCTACAGGACATGAAGAAAAATGGCGGACCGAATAGAATACGTCAGAAATGTAGACTGAGGCAGTGTAGCAATTTTGTAAGTTGTTTTCACTTATTCTTATGGCAGTTTTAACTAGAAATGTCAGTTATCCAACAAATGCCCTTGCCAAACGCAAAACTTTCAAGTGTTTGACCATAAACTTGTGGTCGCAGGTGATCAGAAATATGACGGAATGTTTTAGTATGACCTTAGTATCGAAAAATAAAATAGGAAAGTAATTCGTGAAAGCATTTGAGAATATGAGCAAAAACGATGGACGGACAAGGCCAAAACAGGTATGCCGTCACCAATTTGGCGGGGCATAACACATATTTATCGCCTTGATAAATAATCTTATTGATGTGATACAAAATATGGAGTTGTTTAGCTTTAACCATTTAAACATATTTCATTTCAAATATTTACGATACACACTGTTTGTACGAAACAAAAGGATCCGAATGAAAGATTGTTTTACCCAAGGATTGACAGTTGTAAGGATAAAATATTCGTCCTTCGGTAAATGTAGCAAAGTTAACATGGTTCCCTGTGTGGAAGGTTGTGTCAGTTCTGTCCTTATGTATCTATACCTTCCACGCTCATTGGACCACGTATATGTTAACATTCATTTATCACACGTTTATTCACATTTACTATACACTCGTACCACACTAGAACATGTTGGTTATATTTAAAGCATTAACGTTGTGTTTTTATCCCATAATTCGATGCATATTACCGTGTAAACGAAATTAAGCCCTGAACATGAATGAAGTGGACTCTTTGTGTGTGCCCCAAATCTGGTTAATGACCTGCTTCCTCTTAACCAGTAGAGATACACATGTACATACACTTGCAAATTGAAAAATATGATATCAATTACTCTTTTGTCGTTATCCCCAGGGTATCTCGACTGTAAAGCCGGCTGCAGAGCCAGAGGAGCCCATGCCAACACAGTTCTCAGAAGCAGACTTTGCCAAGTACAACCTGAAGGCGGGAGTCGAGGACTACTTTAGGTAAAGTTGTTATTGACATCAACGAGGATGATTGCATCGATAAGAAATGAAGATGGTGACATTTCATTTGGGTAGGTCAGTGGTAAATGCCTTGTTCATTTGAGCTCCAGAACTTCGTACCACATGGGTTTGCTCAGTGAGAGTGGCATATGTGAACGGATGGAAAAAAACTTTTTAATTCCGGTGACACTGAGTTTCATTGGTGTGTTCTTGAGCAAGACACTGTACCTTAGCCTCATCGCCGGATGTTAACCAGGTGGTCCGGAGTGGTGGAGTGTAATCTCCGAGGCTGTTAAAGAACAGTAGGAATCTATTCGATACTAAGAGTAGGGCAGCTTCCCGGATTCCTGTGTATCTTTCCCCTCTCTCTAGGTTGGCTCTAAACATTAACAATGTATTGACGAGCCAACATTCAGTCAATCTTTTCATTAATTTTAATTGCCCTGGTATTAAAATGTGCATAAAAAACTATTAACAAAATTTGGTTTAAGTGGAAAAGGTGAACCTATATCCCAGGTACATGAATAGCCCGACCCAGAGGTCACATAGATTATAAATATGTATAATGAAAAATTCAAGCAAACTTTACTGTGGAACTGCATTCAATAAATGTTGTATTTTTTTCGGAGCATCTAACTGACATGGAAAACCAGGAGAAATAGCATCTCGGACAGAAATGGACCTCTATTTTACTATTGAATATATTTGAGAAATAACTTTTGTTCATAAAAATAAAAATAAAAATGTGTATGTCAAGTTTAATAGTTTAAACTGTTTGTGTGTATTATCTGTATGTCTGATTTAATACTTTGCTATTTCAGGGAAGAGGAAGCAAGAGAAAATTACGAAAAACTTGAAAAGGTAAAAATATGCTTTAATATTATCTCGATTAAAGTTCAGATCAGCAGAGCTTACAGCATATCACGTTGTACTTCTGTCCGTTGCGGAGATTTCAGTTTATTATAATAAACTATATAATTATTTTTCAGAAATCTTCACATTTTAATGAATGGTACTCACTACGATTCCGTAAAGAAATTACAACGATACTCCAGATTAATGTGTCATTACAACGATACTCCAGATTAATGTGTCATTACAACGATACTCCAGATTAATGTGTCATTACAACGATACTCCAGATTAATGTATCATTTATCGTGATGAACTATAATTATATATTCATATCTGTATAGTCTTTTAAAAGGAAAGTTAATTCAATATTAAATAAATAGTCTCTTCTTCAAATTTTCGAACACTTGTTCTTTTTCAAGAAAATGCACACAAATAAAACGTTTAAGTAAAATCCATCTTGTTGTTTAAATGGCTGACGTTATGAAATAAAACTATTAAGTAAAATCCATCTTGTTGTTTAAATGGCTGACATTATGATCATAACATCAGCCATTTAAACAAGATGGATTTTACTTAAAAGTTTTATTTCTGTGCTTTTTCTTGAAAAAGAACAAGTGTTCGAAAATTTGAAGAAGAGTTACTATTTATTTAATATATAATTGTATAGCCATTTTACTGTGAAATGCATAATTCTATGAAATATGTTATAAAATTGTTTAACTTGATCTTTCTGTGGATTTTTTTGTGAATTATTCACTGACAGTAACACTTGGGGTAACACTTGGGGAGTATTCCACTAACTTGCTGTATATGTGCAATACTGTATGGTCTTACCTTTAATAAGGGAATTATTACACAAACAATTTAATTAAACATTAAATAATCAATAAAGGGTATATTTGTTAATTTAACAAAAAAAAGGGGTAAATAATTATTAATTTGCTGATTTTTTTTTTTTCTTCAATGTTAAACAGATGATAAATTGACAATGTAAGGCAGCTACAGCAGAATTGTTACATCACATGCTGTTATCAGTGGTAATTCTGCTTAATAAAAATACACTCTCTTAGCTGTACTGTGCTGTGATTGGCTAAAAGCACTGGGGTAAATTTGAATTTTGTAGCAGACAGCAAAATATATTTTTAGGATGTAGCATTTTCAAGTATTGAATTGATTTCATATTTTACTGAAATCTCCATATATTCAAGAACAGCTGTGCAAAATTTCAATTAATTCTGTGAAGTAACGGTTAGGGATAAAATAAAATAAATATTCTTCACATGCAATACTTACAGGCAGTGTATAGCAACACAGTAGACGTTTTCCCTTGATTCTGCTTTTATAGTACAACTCCCCGTGGCCGAATGGTTTAATGACATTGCGTTGTAAACCTTCGCCTCACCGCTGCGGGTTCGAATCCCACTGGGAGCTCGACTTGTAAGTGAGGAAGTGTCGATTCTTACGGATGGCGGGAGGTGTACAGTACTGGTTCTACCCAGGAAAAGTGGATGGTCTGCCTGCACCCCAAAAAAATTTGACCGTCATATATAACCTTACTTGTGTTGAAAATGAAGTAAAACAAAACGCCATACAAACAAACAACTCCAGTCTTTAAATGTGACATCTCTAGTATTTCCATTACAGAAGAGAAAGAAGAAACAGTCTGGTAAGACAGCTGATGGTTCGCCCAAAAAGAAACAAAAAGAGAAGAAATCCTCTCCAACCAAAAAGAAGCAGGTAAAATCTCCAGTCTTTTCCAACATTCTCAGAAAGAAATAATATTTTATTAAAGAAATTAACCCGCCAAATAACAGCAAAATTACATTACAAAACCGTTGATCAAAACTCTATCCAGGTGTTCATGCCATATTATAATGTATATATGCCGATTAAAAGTATAGGTTAAGTCAAGGGTTCTTAACATAACTGTGATTGAATATGCGTTGGCAACTCTTGATTCGACACACCAGTTTCGAATGTTTCGCCCGACTGGTTAAAGCTGTTTATATTGTGTCTTTAATAAAGAGTTTGTATTCTCAAAATATGTAAGTTATATATATATACCTTGTCATCAGTAGGTTTAGAAACGTTTTACTTATGTTGTTGCCTGTTGATGCTGGTATAGCTACTTTAAACATGTACAATGTCACTTACGTGTTTTGTAGACGTAAAATTTACTTTTGTCCTTGGTAAAATTTTAGCATATGTGAGCTATGACTTGATATCATATGATGTTTTTATCTTAAACTGGGGTTCATAATAGTGATTTACCTTTAAAATGATTTTATCATGTTTTATTACAGACAATATTATTCAAAATAATTCGGTAATTTACCCCTCTCTACTATTTGATATTTGCAGAAAGGTCGTGAGAAGAAGAGTGAGCATTCCCACCACCGACATGTACACCGACAGGAGGTCCATGAAGATGTTTATGTCGCACCAGAGCCAGAGGAAGATGTTGCCAAACAGTGTCTAGGTCCTGGCTGCGTAGAACATTCTCGAACAGGCTCAAAATACTGCTCAGATGAGTGTGGAATGAAGCTGGCTAAAAGGTTTGGCATAATTTCATTCATTTGATTTTTAGCTCTCCTGATCAGAGATCAGCAGAGCTTATGCTGTGGTGCGGCGTCCGTCGTCCGTCTGTCCGTAAACTTTTATTTGTAGCGACTTCACAGCTGAAACTACTGGATGGATATTCATGAAACTTTACAGAAATGTTGCCCATAAAGTCTAGTTGATCCTAGCAAAAATTCATGTTGATGTGAAATCCAAGATGGCCGCCAAAGCTAAAAATAGATTTTCAAAATACAAGTTTGTAGCAACTACTTCTTGAAAACTATAAGTGATATTGATATGGGACTTTTTCTAAAATGATCAGCATGACATGATGTTGGTCCTTGTCAAAAATTGTTTTGATTCAACGTTAAACATGGCTGCCAGCGGCCATCTTTGTTTACATAGAGTTATATAGTAAAAACTTGTAGCGACTACTCCTCTGAAACTACTTGGCGAATTTTCATGAAACTTTACAGGAATGTTGCTCTTAATGTCTAATTGATCCTAGCAAAATTTCAGATCGACCAGAAATTCAAGATGGCCGCCACAGCTAAAAATAGATTTTTAAAAAATAAATTTGTAGCGACTACTTCTTGAAAACTATAAGTGATATTGATATGGGACTTTTTCTAAAATGATCAGCATGACATGATGTAGATCCTTGTGGAAAATTATTTTGATTCGACGTTAAACATGGCTGCCAGTGGCCATCTTTGGTTACATAGAGTTATATAGTAAAAACTTGTAGCGACTACTCCTCTGAAACTACTGGACGGATGTTCATGAAACTTCACAGGAATGTTGCTCTTGATGTCTAGTTGATCCTAGAAAAATTTCAGGTCGGCCGGAAATTCAAGATGGCCGCCACAGCTAAAAATAGATTTAAAATAAATAAGGTTGTAGCGACTACTTCTTCAAAACAATAAGAGATATTGATATGGGACTTTTTCTAAAATGATCAGTATGACATGATGTTGGTCCTTGTCGAAAATCGTTTTGATTTGACCTTAAACATGGCTGCTTTGTTTACATAGAGTTATATAATGAAAACTTGTAGCGACTACTTCTTTGAAACTACCTGACGGATTTTCATGAAACTTCACAGGAATGTTGCTCTTAATGATCTTAGCAAAATTTCAGGTCGGCCGCCAAGATGGCCGCCACGGTTAAAAATAGATTTTCAAAAAACAAGTCTGTAGCGACTACTTCCTGAAATCAAAATCAATCAGTAGAGCTTCAAGGTCATTGACCTCTCTTTTTTTGTAAAATTTGAAAATATATTAATTGCAATACTGTTGCATTTATTACAGGTACGGTTTTATTATGCCCCCCGAAGGGTGGCATATAATAGTCGCACCGTCCGTCAGTCAGTCCGTCCGTCCGTCCGTTCGATCGTGTCCGGTGAATAATGGATGGATTTTCAAATAACTTTGCACAAGTGCTCGCCACAATGACGACATGTCGCGCGCAAAGTCCCATGTCCGTGGCTCAAAGGCCAAGGTCACACTAAGAGGTCAAAGGTCAAAAAGAAGTACTTTCATGTCTGGCAAATAACTCTGGCATTCATGGAGGGATTTTCAACTACCTGGAATAATTGTTCACCACAACAAGAGAATGTGTCCTGAAGGGTGGCATATAGTAGTCACACCATCCGTCCGTCCGTACAATTGTGTCCGGTAAATAACTGACAATAATGGATGGATTTTCAAATAACTTGGCACAAGTGCTCAAATTCCAGGTCCTTAGCTTCAAGGTAAAGGTCACACTTAGAGGTCAAAGGTCAAAAAGAAGTACTTTCCTGTCCATATTTCATGTCCGGTAAATAATTCTGACATTCATGGAGGGATTTTCAAATAACTTGGCTGAAGTGTTCACCCTAAGACTGTGTCGCGAGCAAAGTCCCGGTCACTAGCTTCAAAGTCAAGGTCACACTTAGAGGTCAGAAGATGTCATATGTCCCTGTATTTGATTGAAGTCATGTAAGTCGTGTCCGGTCTATAACTTTGTCATCCGTCGAGGAATTTTTATATAACCTGGCAGAAATGTTCACCAGAACAAGATGTGTTGTGCGCAAAACCCAGGTCCGTAGTTTCAAGGTAAAGGTCACACTTAGAGGTCAGAAGATGCCTTATGACTTTGTATTTGAATGAAGTCATATTGGTTGTGTTGAGTGTATAACTTTGTCGTTGGTCACCTTCCAGTTTTGCTGAACTTTTACCTGATCTTACCATTATGCCCATGAATATTTATAAACATGGTTCAAACTGATGATGTCATCACATTCTGAGCTGTATGCATAAACATATTGTTCATATATTCACAAACCACTTTGGGGCATTTGTCACTTACAGTGACATTTCTTGTTTTCTCAATAATTTATGAAATATATGAGGCTGAAGGTATCAAATTCTCCAAATCGAACTCCAACTTAGAATTATGTTCTTCCAGTACCAGACTTGATACACAATTTTTTTGATGCTGATGCGCATTGATGCATTACATTAAATACAAGGTATTTATGTGAAAGGTGTGGTAACACTTCCTGTTATGTCAATAAAACTTGATAGTCTATGGTATGCTGATCATCTCTAAAAAAAAAAAATCAAAAAAACCTGTTTAATGCTCCTTGAAAATAAGATTTTTAAAGTTATGTAGGACATCTGAAGGTCTAAATTGACCAAACATTTTCTGAGAAAAAGTAGTTTAAGCAACATTTTATGTACCAACGAAAAGCAGTCACATTATTTAAAAACATTTACTTGTGAACTTGATGGAAATATACCTTTTTCTGTTAGTGTGTTATTTGTTTCTTTGATGCATGTTTCAGCCGTATTTATGAATTGATGCATGTTTCAGCCATATTTATGAATTGATGCATGTTTCAGCCGTATTTATGAATTGCTGCATGTTTCAGCCATATTTATTTATGAATTGCTGCATGTTTCAGCCGTATTTATGAATTGCTGCCACCGAAGATCCAGCAGTGGCAGAGTAGCCCCTGTGTGGCAGAGGAGAAGAATAAACGAACACTAGAGAAAGTCCGACGCGAGCAGGTTGAATCCAGACAGAGACTTCTAGATCTGGATACGAAACATCAAGAACTGGACGCTATCATAGAAAGAGCAGCACATGCCACAGTGGAGTCAGACGGGGAACAGGTAAGCATTAAGAACTAAACGTATTATTATGCTAATGTATTATTTAGCCTCGCAAACCAAAAAAGCTATGGCTTTAACTTCTACACTTTTGTGCTGATTGTTGTGCCCCCCTGCTCCCCACACACATTTCTATTCATTTTGTCAATTTTTTATCGTGCTCATTCAAGATCATCATGACATCGCGTATGACAAACGTGGAAACCTGGCTCCATCGTAAATGGAGTGTCTACTATAGAATTTGCAGTAACTCTGCAGTTCTGCAAGTAAGAAGGTTCGAGGCCCATTCTGATGCAAATAGAGGATGAAAATGGCATGTTCATTCCTGTTAGGCACCTTATAACCTTTCATGTGTTTGTGCACCTTAAAACCCAATTCAATTCAATTTAATAATATAATACACAAATATTTACCACCATAAAATACAATGTTTGACAATTATGAGCCAGATTCCTAACATCAAGGTCTAGTTCACACATAAATTAGAAGTTATTGCTAAAAAATGTTTGTCCAGACGAACTTCTTTATCATTGGATTCCAGTAATAGAGACAATGTGTTACGACCAACAGCAAAGGTGCCTACCATCAAGGTCACACTTACACTTTGTAGGTTATCGCTATAGTTTCGAGTCTGGGAAATAGATTCTTATATATCACTGAATTATAATAATATTATACATTAGACGATATGTATGACCAAAAGCAAGTTACCTACCATCAAGTTCAAAGTCACACTAAAACTTTTTGCCATAATTAACCTGCACCTTTAGACCCAAACCAGTAGGGGACATTTATTACTTGCAATATTTCTTTCCCTTGTTTTCATAGAAATTATAAATTTCACAAAGCATAGTCTGAAAATGTGTATATTTGTTTATTTTTGCATTTATAGGTAGCTGAGTCTGAAGATGACACTGAGTACAATATATTCTGTGTGACGTGTGGCCTGGAGATCAACCAGAAATCCGCACTCAAACATATGGAGAGATGTTTTGCTAAGGCAAGTGTGTAAACTTTGGTTATATTAAAAGACACAGCATTTTAAGATCTAGCGGTATTTTGAGCAATCTTTAAACAACTTCTCATGAACTGCAGAGTAGAATTTGACAAAACTTTACAGGAAGCTTCCTTGCATGGTTCTCTCTCTTTATACAAAAATGGCCACCATTACTAAAAATAGAACAATCTTTAAACAACTTCACGAACCAATGACCCAATTATTTTTGAAACTTATCAAAAGAATGGTCTCATAACCCTTTTGCAGATTTATGTAAATTTCCCATACCCATCAAAAAATAAGGTGCCGTTACTAAAAAACTAAATAAATCTTTAAACAACTTTTTCTCATGAACCAATAGCCCACTTGTTGCTTTCTTTTCTCATACAAAACCTCGGTTTAAGGGTTTAAATCCCAGTGGGGCAGATTATTTATTTTTTTGAAACTTGTTTCATTGGGTATGTTAATCTTTTTTTTTTACTTATTGTTTTCCATAATGTTGTGTTTTAATTAGCTTTGATAATGAGCTTCATGTACAAGATATTTCCTGATGTCTTCTCTTATTGTAATAAAACTTCACTTTTGTAGTTTGAGGCCCAGACATCATTTGGTTCCATATACAAGACACGTATAGAAGGCAACTCTATGTTCTGCGATTTCTACAATAGTCAACAGAAAACGTATTGTAAACGATTAAAAGTATTGTGTCCGGAGCATATGAAGGAACCGAGGGTAAGTTGTGGGTTGGATATTAATTACAATTGTACTCACTGTATACAATATGGCAATATTCTGTTCATAAGATTAAGATATAGAGGATCTTAATTTTAATAAACAAATTGGATAAAATGATAGGATACAAAGCTCTGCCGAGTACCCTATCTTTTTATCCAACAAGTTTATTAAAATCAATAATACACAGTCATGAATGTAAGATTCTGTTTATCACATAACACGACATAATAGTTTCACTTTTATGTTGTAAAGTCACCTTGTATACGGTGACAGTTTGTAAAATAAACCATGGCGTTGTTTTGTTGTTTATATGATGTTGGCCACGTTAAACGGCTGTAACTCGTTTACACTACAAATAATCCTACACATTAAACCAAATTAACGTTATTAATATGCATTTTATGAAGCAAGATTTCAAAAAAGTTACTTTTGCATGCTATATATAAAGGATTATTTCTAGAGTCACGTGTCCTGGAAGCTTGTACCAGCTCCAGTGGACATGCTATGTCTGCAGGATTTCACCATGGGCTTTTGCCTCGAATGTGATCCTGGAGATATGGCATGTCCACAACAGGTGATGCAATCTTACAGAACACACTACTCTAATAATGATCCTTTTTGTGTCGCCTTTTCTAAGAGAAATGCGATACATAGGGATCACTTTGTCGTCCGTCCGTCCGTCAATCCGTCGTGAAAACTTAACGTTGGCTATAACTTTCTCATTTCTTCATATTTCTTCAAACTTTCAATATATACTCACCATGACAACATCGACATGACCATACCAAAATATGAAGGTCAAGGTCACACTGAAGGTCATTAAATGGGTTAAATACTCTCTTTTTTTTTCTTCACGAAAATTAACGTTGGCTATAACTTTCTCATTTCTTCATATTTATTCATCAGACTTTCAATATATACTCACCATGACAACATCGACATGACCATACTAAAATATACAGGTCAAGGTCACACTGAAGGTCATTATATGGGTTAAATTCTCGTTTTTTTCCTCTCGAAAACTTAAGCCAGGCTAGTTTGTCAAGGTCATTTATCGGAGTCCAAAAAACCTTGTTATACTGACAAAGCGCTGACAGGCGACACACGTGTTCCGCGAAACACCCGTCTAGTATTATATACCTTTGCAAGAATGCTCCTAAAATATTATAGCACAGCAATTCAATGTCATCGATGTGCGTAGTATAATGATATAAAATCAGAAAACGCTAGTAGCCATACAGGTTTTTGTAATCCGTTTAAGAAAATACAGGTACTATGTATATATTATTGGTATATAAGAATTTCTTATGAAGCCATTATTGTATCCGTCAGGTGGGTGCCGATGAGGTGTGTGGCTGTCCTAATGTCACAGATGTATTCGAGGAGACGGACGAGTTCTGTCATTTATCGAAGCGTAAATGTAACAAACACTACTGCTGGGAGAAATGCCGCCGGGCAGAGATCGACATGGAACGGGTCAGACAGGTCGGTACATAAGCAATAACTTATTTGCATGAATTTTAAGTGACTGAAGGGTCCCAGTCTGTGTATGGCATTATGCATTGCAGCTTACCTTCTTGGGTACCAGCATGTCACAGGTCAAGGTCACCATTGCTTAATATAGATAGTTGGTTTCCACACACAATACACAAGTCTTCTTCCATTTAATACACCCACTTTCAGTAAGATGTTAACAAAGAAGAAGCTATTTTGATGTGGTCACCAACTCACCATGTCAAAGGTCAAGATTAACATCGAGTGCATTCAGGGTTCTCCCATTGGTTCCCGGAAGTGCCTTCAGTAGTCATAGGCAGCCATCAGTACCTTTGGGTTATGAAGTTAGTTGTCGGTTTGCCGATGGGTAAGATGTCAGTAACCAGTCTTACCGCAACTCCACACCTAAGGTAGCGTCTTGCATCTTGCTGGCCTCGTTAAGTTCAAAATGGCGACGAACGTCATCACCGAAATGCGTGTTGCTGAGACTTTAATCCCAATAAAAATACTGGCGAATAATAAGACATAGTTAGGTCTACAAACACGAATGTCCAGTTTTGAAGTATAAAAATGACAGGTATCCCCTGGGTTAGTCCATCTCAATTCAACGAATGGTCCACGCACTTTGGTCTCAGATTTGTCTCATATTCACAGTATATCTTCTATATCTATTTCTAAGAACAAATCTGAACAAGTAGTTCATGAAATATGGCCATTTTAGTATGGATGGTAGGTGCCCGATTTCGCTCGGAAATCACGGCCGTCATTTTTAGCTGCATTTTCAGCCTTTCATATCTCAAAAAATAAGTGAGTGTAAATTATGATATACTACATGTGCCATATTTTGGACGGCGGTACAAAAGGTAAGTTACAACATTTTGCAACCAGCGTAGCTCCAGTGAATCCTCCTAAGCAAACAGATTAGATCATGATTATATTATGTGCATGATGATCAGGAGCTACACTGGTTGCCAATATCCAAAGGGCCCTTTTGTCTGCATGCGGTCCGCTTATGCCTCAACAGAAAGTCTTTGATGGATATAATGCTAACCATGTGAGGCATAATTTACACTCACTTACAAAACTGTGTTAGATGACATTTACTCTCCTTAGACCGTAAGAACATGGAGCTAAACACGTAGCCATCCTTGTAGCTTGATATCAGACTGTTTTATCCACTTTCAAAGTCAGCATCATGATGTGGGAAGTTCACTGATTTTTGTTTTTATTTATATGGCACATGGTAATTACTCCCAAAATGTTACTGGGTAATCCCCAAAGGGTATTCCATTTTATCAGTGTGTGTGTGTACAGTGAGCTCTGAATAGATATGTGATGTCATAATTAGTATACATGTATATCTATCTGCTCAAAAGTGTCCAGTTAATAGCACTCGCGAGTGCTAAAACAGTGCATAGTTAAAGAATAAAATTTTCTTTGAAGGAGTTCAATAAGAAAGATAAAATTTGGCACACAGAAGCTACATACCATTAGCTGTAAATTGACTCCATTTTTATGACAGGTGTTGTATACTCACATAAAAAAAAATTACATACCATTTTACCAAAAATATTCGAAATAATATTGTTTTCAAAATTGAGAGAGATGGTACACTGCAACTAATACATTTATAGCTGTGCTATTCCATGTGTGCACAGCTAGCTTGTTGAAGATAGCTCTAAAAAAAGATTGGAAGTCTGTACTGGATACAAAATTATTTTTTTTGGTGTCAAATATGGCAGTTCGTAAGGCAAGATAGTAAATTCCAGCAACTTCAGCTGCAAAGCATCATCGTCCAAGTCGTCACAAAGTAGACAGATTGATACTTATAGGGTCTCTAGGTTCCTGTTAACAGCTACAAAAAAAATCAGCCATCTACGTCTATTATTTTTTGAGATATGAAAGGCTGAAAATTCAGCTAAAAATGACGGGCGTGATTTCCGAGCGAAATCGGGCACCTACCATCCATACTAAAATGGCCATATTTCATGAACTACTTGTAGTAGAGAGCTAAAATTTCAGATTTATTCTTAGAAACGGATATAGAAGATATACTGTGAATATGAGACACATCTGAGACCAAAGTGCGTAGGCGACTCTAAATTTTCGTTGAATTGAGATGGACTGACCCCACTGCCTTGCCATTTACCTAATATATTTTTCCTCTTTAATTAGCACATGCATGAGTTCTTCACATTAAAATAAAACATTGAGTCATTGTGCATTCCGCATCATTTGTGAGTTTCTCACAAGGTTCTGTGTCATGTTCAAAGTTTGGATTACACATATTTTTGGCTTTTCGGTATTAAGAGTATGAACTATTTTTTTTTCTAAATTCGGCCTAGACTCTGGTAAAGCATCTAACAGTTATTCATGATCTCGTTTCAGTGGATGAAGATCGACGACTTGTTTGAACAAGAGAGAAATGTGCGCTATTCCATCTCAAACAGAATGGGTGTGCTGGGTCTCATGCTACATCAGACCGTGGATCACAACCCTCTCAACCCCATCATAGTTCCGGACATGGACTGAACAGAACTATCCGATCGCATAGTACTGGACATGGACTGAACAGAACTATATGATCGCGTGGTACCAGACATGGACTGAACAGAACTATACGATCGCATGGTACCAGACATGGACGGAACAGAACTATACAATCTGACACAGTGTACCAGGATTGTACCAGGATGGAATATTCTATACATGGACTAAATAAACTACTTTGCGATGACATTGTAGATGTGGTCATGTAGAAGGATTACCAGAAATAGGCTATATAGCCGACAACCTGTTCAGTTGTAGAGCACCACTACAGATTGTAGAGTTGACTGGATTGTACCAGACATGAACTGAGGACAGATTGTAGAGTTGACTGGATTGCACCAGACATGGACAACTACTACAGTCTGATTTAGCCAGTTGATAAGGAATACATACCTGTAGAGTACTGTTACCAAAGTATTTTTGACTGAAATTATCATTATCTGATTATCAACAATAGATATATACCAGTATGTGCTATTTCAGTGTAAATTGCCATTTAGTTAAAGGGACTGGAGGCGATGTGGAAGAATTATATAGAGTTTATTTAACTGCTGGAATCGATTATAGGGAAATCCTTCACAAGATGGTAAATGTGTGGTTCTTTTCACAAACGAGCGGGTGCGAGTGAGTGAAAAAACAACATACGCCTACCATTGAGAAGGATTTCCCTATACCGGTAATCGAACCCAGCAGTTAAATAATGTATTTATTACATTTCAAATCGTTTATTATGTGATTTTATCCGAAATGATTTGCTTTATTGAAAGTTATTGGTGGATGACGTCGGTTAAGTAACACTTTATTGATGCATGACTCTGCACCACAGTTAGTTATTTTTTGTGTTCGGAGTTGGTTATTAATATTTAGCGATTATGAATATTCTTTCAATGAGATATCCCGATATTTCACTCACAGAAATGTAATAAAGAATAAATAATAACACCGTTTCAGACAAAAGGTGCATATGAACTAAACTTCGACTCATTTTACATGTGGTTGAATTATTGCTTGCGAAAATATTTAGAAAACTAGAGTACTCGGTCAAGCTTTTGTTGAATAAATCGTCGGTATTAATTCATTTGGGCTCAAGGCATTAAGAAATACTTGCTTTGTCATCGAAAATGTTAATATTTTAGCATTTAATATGGTCGATAATCAAAGGAAATAATTTCCTATTACGTTAATTTATGAAAAACTTTCTGAATTTACTATAAAGCAGTTACTTGAGACGATGGAACATTCCTGGCATACACAAAGGAATTGAATTGAATTGAATTGGAGTTTATAGTCGCACCAACAGCTAAGGTCATATGGCGACTTTCCAGCTTTCATTGGTGGAGGAAGACCCCAGGTGCCCCTCCGGGCAATTTTCGTGCACGGGCGGGACACAAATGAAGAGTTAACAGACCAGATACATGTGAACAGTGTTGAAATTGGGAAACAGTGCTTTTTATGTTCGAGTTCACCGAGTTTCAACCTTTATAATATTCAGTCTTATGCATATTATGCGGTCTAAAGTCTAAAGTTGAAAAAATTCATTTCATTTTCGTACAAGTTGTATAAGATCATCCTGGTGGCATTTTACACCACCAGGATTTTATGATATATAATAAAGAATTTATGAAAACAAAAATAAGGCTTGGTCATAAAATGATATCCAGTCCCTTTAAATTTAATACCGCATTAAGTTTAGCATTTCATTTGACATTGAAGCAGTGTTTTTACTTTAAATGTAATACATTTGTAGAAGTTGAAAAGATAAATCTCTTCCAATACATATTTCGAAGGTTCTTTCTTCAATAGAGCACCAATCATCTCTTGTAAAGCGGAATGGTCCAAAATGTGTCATTTTTGAATGATTTTCAAATGTTATATTGTATGATGCTATAAAAATTGTTAAGCTTCAAACCGATACAATATTTGTTGTTTTAATATTATTTTCCTTAAATAGTATTGTTATACTCCAGCTTTCACAAAAGGAAGTGGGGGCTATATAGGAATCACGTTTTCTGTCGTGTCCTGTCACGAAGCATTTTTGCTCCATCCAATCCCGTCACGTAACACATTTTTGCCCCATCCCGTAACACACTTTGGCCCCATCCCGTCCCTTCCCGTAACACATTTTTGCCCCATCCCGTCCCTTCCCGTAACACATTTTTGCCCCATCCCGTCCCTTCCCGTAACACATTTTTGCCCCATCAAATCCCATACCGTAACACATTTTCATGACGCAGTCCTCAAGCAGTTTTCAATAGGATGTTCCCAAACTTCATATACACATAACAAGTGATGACCTGATGTCGCTCTACATCACCCATTGTTGATTGCCAAAATTATGGCCCTTTGTTCGACTTAAAATTTAAAGCGGGGTATCACATTCAGTGATAGTTCTAGTTAGGATTCAGTATTAACACTTTGATAGGCAAAAAATGCTTACGAGGTTGCATGTTTTCCATTAATCTTCTCAGCCTTTTAGTAGTTTTAAAACTGAAGCTCTCCTCTGTCTTGAGAAATACAATCAGATGTGAATTTCGTTGCAGAGATATATAATTGCTTCACTAAAAGTAGGTAAGAGAATACCCAGTAGGATATTTTTCGAACAATTCCAAAACCAATTGTCCATTCTTACAAAATTGTATGTGAATTGTGTCGCCGTTAAATATTCAATACCATAGCAACACCAAGATTACACAGTACAATAGGAAGATATTAAACGCAGCCATATCTGGTATAAAGTGAAAAAAGGTCAAAGTAGGGCTATCAATACGTGATATTTGGTGGTGAAGGAACGGCTATAAAGGCAGGTTGGAGGCCGTACATTTTATTTCGAGATTCCTGTGGCCATCCCGAGGCAAATTTTACGACAGATTCACACCGTTTCTAAACCTACTGATGACGAGGTATATATATAACTTACATATATTGAGAATCCAAACTCTACAGACACAATATAAACGTTTACCCTGCCAGGCCAAATCCCAAAACTGGAGCGTCAAATCGAGGGTATTTTAAGAAACTGTTAATAAACCTATACTTTTAATTGGCACATGTACATTATTATATGATCTGAACACCTAGATAGAGTTTTGATGTGGTTTTATGTGTAATTTTGCCATTAATTGGCAGGTTAGTTCCTTTAAGGCACTTGGTAAAGAGAAGTTAATTAGTCCACCGGAGGGACTATAGGATTGCACTCCATTTGTGACACTTCGTTACCGCTCAATAACTTCAGATAGGAATGAGATATTGGAATGAAACTTTATGGGTAGGTAGCTTATATGAAAAGGAAGCTTGGGTTGCATTTGGGGTCACTGGGGTCAAGGTCACTGTTACTAAAAATAGAAAAACGGTTTCTGCTCAATAACTTCAGTTAGGAATGATTGAATTGAATTGGATTTTAAAGTCGCACCAACAGCTAAGGTCATATGGCAACTTTACAGCTTCCATTGGTGGAGGAAGACCCCAGGTGACCCTCCGGGCAATTTTCGTGCACAGGCGGGCACCTGGGTAGAACCACCGACGTTCCGCAAGCCAGCTGGATAGCTTCCTCACATAAAGATTTCTAGGCCCCCGAGGGATCGAACCTACAGCGGTGAGGGGCAAGTGATTTCAAGTCAGAGACGTTAACCACTCGGCCACGGAAGCTCCCAGTTAGGAATGAGATATTGGAATAAACTGTATGGGTAGGTAGCTTCTTGGGATTGCATTTGGGTATACTGGGATCAAGGTCACTGCTACTAAAAATAGGAAAACGGTTTACGCTCAATAACTTCAGTTAGGAATGAGATATTGGAATGAAACTTTATGGGTAGGTAGCTTATATGAAAAGGAAGCTTGGGATTGCATTTGGAGTCACTGGGGTCAAAGTCACTGCTACTAAAAATAGAAAAATCAGTTTCCTTCATTTGCCCCTTTTCTTGAAATACACAGTCGTTCTTGCGAACATTCAACTTTTATCCTATGGAGTTATAAAACTTTTATCCTATGCAGTTATTCTTAAACAGTTCAGTCTCATATTTTTCAGACAGTTAATTGGGAATTTTACGCTTACATTGCCGTTAAGTTACATTATGCATTTACATGTTCATGTGTCACTTTATCCAAGGAGAAAATTAATTATCCTCCAAAAAAAATAATTATCACACAATGACCGGTAAGGGACATTGTATTGCATAGCAATACTTGTTCTTGATTTAATATTTACCTGTATTACTCTGCAACATTTCCGTTATGATACCATCCTTAATATTGGAGATGAACGAGAAACACAAACTTTAATATGGAGACATTCACACACAATTTTATTATAACTGAATAAGCTGTTTTAGAGATATTGTTTAAAACTGCACCCAGTCTGCAATGAAAAACATTTGAAAAGGCACCACAAATGGAAAATTGTGACTTAGTCCCAATAAAATCTACTAAACAGTTTCAGAGACATTAATTCCAACTTTATGTCAAAGTTGCATTATTGTGGCACTATTTTAAAAATCAGACTGAAAACACAAGCTTTATAGATGCCCTCCAAAAGAACATATAATTTGTTAGTCAGTTTTTATGCTCCCCACAAAATTTCAGGGAACATATTGTTGCCGCTTTGTCAGTTCATCTTTCCTTTCATCTGGACTGGAATAAAACACTGATATAGGGCAATGAGAGTAAGTGCAGAGTGCAAGAACCATAACACTATCTTCATTCAAATTAGAGTTATTGCCTTTTGTAATTTTATACTTAATTTTGTTAGTAATAGCCACCATTTTTGTTGACTCTGACAAAAACTCAAATTTAAAACTCAGAAGAAACAGTGGCCAACTTTCATTAAACTCCATGAAGAGAAGAAATGTCATATTGACTACGGATTTGTTGAAATGGATTCTAGCAGATGGACATATTGACTACATATTAGTCCAAATGGTTTCTAGCAGACAGACTGCATATTTGTCCAAACAGATTCTAGCAAACGAACTGCATAATTGTCCAAATGGATTCTAGCAGAGTGACTACATATTAGTCCAAATGGATTCTAGCAGACGGACTGCATAACTGTCCAAATGGATTCTAGCAGACAGACTACATATTAGTCCAAATGGATTCTAGCAGACGGACTGCATATTTGTCTAGATGGATTCTAGCAGATGGACTGAATATTTGGCCAGATGGATTCTAGCAGACGGACTGCATATTTGTCCAGATGGATTCTAGCAGACAGACTGCATATTTTTCCAAATGGATTCTAGGAGACGGACTGCATATTTGCCCAAATGGATTCTAGCAGATGGACTGCATATTTGTCCAGATGGATTCTAGCAGACGGACTGCATAGTTGTCCAGATGGAGTCTAGCAGACAGACTGCATATTTTTCCAAATGGATTCTAGCAGACAGACTGCATATTTTTCCAAATGGATTCTAGGAGACGGACAGCATATTTGTCCAAATGGATTCTAGGAGACGGACTGCATATTAGTCCAAATGGATTCTAGCAGACGGACTGCATATTTGTCCAGATGGATTCTAGCAGACAGACTACATATTAGTCCAAATGGATTCTAGCAGACGGACTGCATATTAGTCCAGATGGACTCTAGCAGACGGACTGAATTGAATTGAATGTTGTTTAACGGCTCATCAACACAGTACAGGTTATTTAGAGCCGCCCCATAGAGAGGGGAAGGATACATAGGAATCCGGGAACCTGCCCTACTCTTATTATCGAATAGATTCCTATGGTTCTTTAACGTGCTCGGGTGATAGACCGATACACGGGACCGCCCGGTTTACGTCCCCATCCGACGGACGAGGCTAAGGAAAAGTGTCTTGCCCAAGAACACACCGACGGAACTCAGTGGCACCACGGAGGATTGAACCCGGGGCCTCCGGTTACAAATCCGCCGCATTACCAACTGCGCCACGCCAGCCCTGCAGACGGACTGAATATTTGGTCAGATGGATTCTAGCAGACGGACTGCATATTTGTCCAGATGGATTCTAGCAGACAGACTGCATATTTGTCCAAATGGATTCTAGCAGATGGACTGCATATTTGTCCAGATGGATTCTAGGAGACGGACTGCATATTTGTACAAATGGATTCTAGCAGATGGACTGCATATTTGTCCAGATGGATTCTAGCAGACGGACTGCATATTTGTCCAGATGGATTCTAGCAGACAGACTGCATATTTTTCCAAATGGATTCTAGCAGACAGACTGCATATTTTTCCAAATGGATTCTAGGAGACAGACTGCATATTTGTCCAAATGGATTCTAGCAGATGGACTGTATATTAGTCCAAATGGATTCTAGCAGATGGACTGCATATTTGTACAAATGGATTCTAGCAGATGGACTGCATATTTGTCCAGATGGATTCTAGCAGATGGACTGCATATTTGTCCAGATGGATTCTAGCAGACGGACTACATATTAGTCCAAATGGATTCTAGCAGACGGACTGCATATTTTTCCAAATGGATTCTAGGAGACGGACTGCATATTTGTCCAAATGGATTCTAGGAGATGGACTGCATATTAGTCCAAATGGATTCTAGCAGACGGACTGCATATTTGTCCAAATGGATTCTAGCAGACTGACTACATATTAGTCCAAATGGATTCTAGCAGACGGACTGCATATTTGTCCAGATGGATTCTAGCAGACGGACTACATATTAGTCCAAATGGATTCTAGCAGACGGACTGCATATTTTTCCAAATGGATTCTAGGAGACGGACTGCATATTTGTCCAAATGGATTCTAACAGACGGACTGCATATTTGTCAAATGGATTCTAGCAGACATGGATTCTGTCTGCTGAGTACACCTCCAGCATAGGTGAGTATTGTACTCGACACAGGAACAACCTCATCATCTACGTCACTACATAAAACTACCTCACAAACCGTCTGTGATATTTGGATTTTGATAAAATTCAATCGTTCAAGTACAATATAATTAAGAACGTTTAATATTTTCACAGAAATTATTAATTTATAAACAAGTAAGATATTAAATGTACATACGGTAAT
Organism: Cyrtodaria siliqua; assembly: GCA_037043455.1. Taxonomy (NCBI): domain Eukaryota; kingdom Metazoa; phylum Mollusca; class Bivalvia; order Adapedonta; family Hiatellidae; genus Cyrtodaria; species Cyrtodaria siliqua. The sequence continues at coordinate 37,007 of JAWPHD010004767.1, read as the reverse complement.
AATGTTATATTTATATGATAATGTGATATATAATCATGTGATATAACATACATTAGACCGCAATTTCACGTTCATGTAAAATTTCACGTTCATGTAAAATTTCAGTCAATTGAAAAAGATGATACGAGAAATGTGCTTTTACCCATTGCTTTAAATTGAACAAAATGAGGCGCATGCAGTGCATGCATCCTTAAGAAGGCTGCAAGGTATTTAAGAGTGCCTTCGAATAATATTATTATCAACAAGTATGATATTAAATTTACAAAATAGTTGTACAATAATGCGATAGAAAAAATTATAATGTAACATGCATTAGACCCCAATTTAACATTCCTGTAAATTTCAACCAATCAACACTGACAATATGAAAAACATACTTTTATCCATCGCTTTAAATTGAAAACAATGAGGCGCATGCTTTGCATACGGTTTAATTAAGGCTACATGTAACTTTGGAGCGCCATCGAATGATAATCCCATTCACACCAAATGTCATTTTCTGAAGGCACTCTTACACTATCATTTACCTACTAAGTACACTGAAAAAGATGTAATATAAAACTATATTCTAACACACTCGGCAAAAATCCTGCAATCCGACTGGTTGATGTTAAAAAATGTTCGACTATTAAACAGTGCATAAACCGTCGCAAATCCAGTCACGTTCAACTGTCGAATATGTAATGTCACTTAGTTTTATTTCAGTGTGTTTGTGAGTAGGCCTAACGCTGTCAAAAATAATGAAATGCGTTAGAAACAGGTTAACCAGTACTGAAATTGTGACTTTTGCGACAGTATATCTGGCATTTAACGGTCGCAAATCATACCTCGCCATTAAAAAAATATGACCATTAAATGACTGATATACCGTCACAAATTCAAAATTTCAATACAGTTAACCCTATACTATAGCCCAATTCACCCTGAAATTCGCCGAACGATTATGGGAGGTGTACAGTACTGGTTCTACCCAGGAAAAGTGGGTGGTCTGCCTCCACCACAACAAAAACGACCGTCGTATAACACCTTACATGTGTTGAAAATGACGTAAAACACCACACAAACAAACATGGATAATATCAAGCTATCTCCGAGTAGCCAAATAGATCGACAAATCAAACACTGGTAGGCACTTTAAATATTCATTGTGGCGGTAACAAATGAAATGTAAAAACAATACAATACTTGGCAGATATATGTTATTAATGTGTTTGGTACTGTAGAAAAACATCAATTAAAGCATGTTTGCTGGTACAATTCAAAAACAGGATTGCCATAATGAATATTTCTATCGTAAAAATTCAAAGCTCGTTCTTGTAGCCTTGAAATCCATCTCGTTTCCAAGGAATGAGTCGGGATGGATTCCGTACTGAATATCACGAATGACTGTGGTATATCAGCGATCGAATACATGCACATACTCATTGTATAAACATTGAAACTGGATAACCCTTAACCTGCTACCTATATATAATGGACTGTTCTTTCTTTGAATTAAGACCATTCCATTTATATGAGAAAGGGCTGTTTTGGAGTGTTTGGACTGCAGCCGGACATTGTTACTCGCAGGCTGATCTGGGTTTACAATGGACGCAAAGGCTATTATAGTCACGCTTAGTGGGTTAAAGGTTAATCTGTGATTGTTGCTACTTCTGTGACTACCAGCATGTTTAGTTCTTGAAGTCATGTGATCATTGGCGCCACGTGACTGAAATTCCGAACATTGTACAGAGATTTCCGAAGTACGGGTGAAATGAGCTTTATGTGATGGTAAATCATAAAATAAAATTCAAATATATTGAATAATTAAAAGCTCAACTATTACATTTTACACAGTAAATAAATATTAAAATAATAAACAATGCACATGTCGTGAATTACATTATAAATGTGTCAATGGGATAAGATTGGCCCACTTCAGGGTTGCCATTAGCTTAGAAAAAAATAATTAAACCACCTTTTAGTGAGAAAAAGGGAGTAAGTCATTGAAGGCAGTTACAATATTACACGTCGATGTATGTATCAAGTTTAAAAAATCTGGTGCTTATGGTTTGTGAGTAATCAAGTATCCGGAAACTTAAAGAAAAACTTGAATGTAAATTAGGGACTGGAAATAGTATGTGAAGGCTGATCGCATTGACCTACTTTTAGTAGGAACATTGCTGTCATATAGATGTAAGCATGTACATAGTTTGGATGCGCTGCAGTTATTGTGTGAGAAAGTATATGAACAAAGTGTGTATAAGTAGGTGAAGGTCATTCACATTGAAAGGTGTACAGCTTTTGGTATTCGAGAAATGGACGTAAATCTACAAATGTACAAACATTAAAGTGCAAAGAATTAGGTGAAGGTCATTCAAACTGACCTACTTTTGGTATGAACATACTGCTGTAATGTAGATGTATACATAACATACTGCTGTAATGTAGATGTATACATGTTTGAAAGCTCCATTGGGTTCTTTTGTCTGAGAAATAAACTGAAATCAAAATTATAGTGAATGTAAAACTTTCTTCACAAGCGTCCAGTTTTGTGGTGGGGCATTTCGATAGTAATTAGAAATTTTCTTACCCATAATATAAAGCTGACATCATTCGAGTGATACAACTTTGTTACATTTTAAGAGCCTTGATGCGCTATATAATGGGAAAGTAGACCCTTTAATGTAGGACATAATGGGAAATTAGAGCTTTCAATGTATGACATAATGGGAAATTAAACCCTTAATGTGCGACATAATGATATAAATACAACCTTCATCAATGTACAATGAAATGGGAAAGCAGAGGCAGCAATGTGCGTCGGTGTGAAAGTACAGCCTTCAATGTGTGATGTAGCAGTCCAATAAGCACATCAACAATCCTGCCTTCAATGTGTGATATAGCAGTCCAATAAGCACATCAACAATCCTGCCTTCAATGTGTGATATAGCAGTCCAATAAGCACATCAACAATCCTGCCTTCAATGTGTGATATAGCAGTCCAATAAGCACATCAACAATCCTGCCTTCAATGTGTGATATAGCAGTCCAATAAGCACATCAACAATCCTGCCTTCAATGTGTGATATAGCAGTCCAATAAGCACATCAACAATCCTGCCTTCAATGTGGGATATAGCAGTCCAATAAGCACATCAACAATCCTGCCTTCAATGTGGGATATAGCAGTCCAATAAGCACATCAACAATCCTGCCTTCAATGTGTGATATAGCAGTCCAATAAGCACATCAACAATCCTGCCACATATGGCACAACTTGTAGTATGAGCATCATAGAAACAAGAGGCCCAAGAGGGCCTGTATCGTTCTACTGGCTATATGGAGTTTTGGGAGTAGGGCGGGGTGTGTGTGTGTGTGGGGTGGGTGGGGGGAGTTACCTGCTAGGAGATGGAGTCAAAACTTATTGTGCATCTACACATCCTTAACAAAGAAATACACTGTATTTCTTAGTTAAGGATGTGTAGATGCACAATAAGTTTACAAAATTACACCACACATGAACTTGAAATCTCAAAGGCTATAGAGGGCAGGGCTTCTAAAATTTTAAAATGCAAATCGGTCCAGGTTAGAGGGAGTTAACGTCACAAGCCCGAAACTTCTAATTAAATAACTGCAAGTTCCCAAGTGTACCCCTGTAGAAGGCCCCTTTATGCAGGAGGTCAAAACCCAATTTATATATGTTGTACCTCGATTTCATAAATGACAATTCAAATTTGAATCATAACCCTTCACATTTGGAAAAAATAATAATATTTTTTTGTAATTTTTGACCCAATTACTCCTAAAAGGGACCCAGTGGATGAAAACAAAATCCGAGAGATTATTGCGCATCAACACATCCTAACTAAAAACAAGAGGTCAATGACCTTGAAGCTCTACTGATAGATTTTTGATAGCTAGGTCAACATTCCTGTGAAGTTTCATGAAAATCCATCAAGTAGTTTCATAGGAGTAGTCGCTACAAGTTTTCATTATATAACTCTATGTAAACAAGATGGCCACTGGCGGCCATGTTTAATGTCAAATCAAAATAATTTTTGACAAGGATCAACATCATGTCATACTGATCATTTTAGAAAAAGTCCCATATCAATATCACTTATAGTTTTCAAGAAGTAGTCGCTACAAACTTGAATTTTGAAAATCTATTTTTAGCTGTGGTGGCCATCTTGTATTTCCGGCCGATCTGAAATTTTGCTAGGATCAATTACACATCAAGAGCAACATTCCTGTAAAGTTTCATGAAAATCCGTCGAGTAGTTACGGAGGAGTAGTTTGTGAAGCACTCATCTTCTTATTAGATAATATTTTCGTCAGGTATGGTACCACCGTTTATAGACAAATTGTTGGTATCCCTATGGGTACGTACTGTGCACCACTTGTCGCAGATTTGTTTTTATTTTGCTATGAAAGGGATTTCATGTTGAGTCTTTCACCAGATACCCAGGCAGATGTTATTGAAGCTTTTAATCGATATCTGGATGACATACTGAACATTGACAACCCTTTCTTTCCAACTATGGTTCATAATATTTATCCTAAAGGACTTCGGCTTCTTTATATCTGATAATAACGCATCTTTTCTTGATTTAGATCTCTCGATTGAAAATGGTAAAATAATTAGCAAAATCTATGACAAGAGAGATGATTTTAATTTTGACATTGTTTATTATCCCCACTTGGACGGGGATGTTCCCCGAGCAACTTCTTTTGGGGTGTATCTGTCTCAACTTATTCGTTTTTCTAGAGCATGTACTCGAGTTGAGGACTTTAATATTCGTAATCTTTGTATAACTAAAAAGTTACTCAATCAGGGTTACCGTTACTATAAACTTTTGCAAAATTTTATTATCGTAACCCTGATCTTCTTTCCAAATATAAATGTAATTTAAGGACTCTTCTGCGACAAGGACTATCACAACCTGACTTCTATGGTGATGTGATTTATAAACTTCGTAAGAATCTTGGTCATGATCACTTTCATACTATCTTTGTTAAACTTGTTAAACAGTTTATCAAAAGAGGTTATGACCCTATCATTTTGCAACGTACTGCATGCTTGGTGGTGGACCCTTTTACAGTTCCCCACACCTCTTTAATTGTACGATGACCGGACAGGCTATGGACCCTATGATGACGCCTACCTAAAGACCATTGGGACGGTGGCGTTTGATGTTTGTCCATGTTCTTTCTTGTCGTGCCCTTAATGGTGTATTCTCTTACTGCTCTGGCTTCTGCCAAGTCATTGAGTACCTTCATTGTGGCTTTCTAGGCTATTTTTTTTTTGTATTATATTTACACGAGCATATTTGTGTTTTACTTATATTGCCTATTGATGCTGCCTTGTTGGTTAGAGTTTAGATCATGGCGGGGATTTCTTTATTTACACTGTCCTGTTTTAATGGGATGACAGTAGGGTAAGTGTGAGGTTTGGTGCACCCTAGAACCGGTTTAAACCCCCAGTGGCCTACTTTGCCACTGACCGTTCCAAGGCGGTAGCCCTATTGTCAACCCTTTTGTGTTTGTGATGTCGTTTGCATTTTTTATTACTTTTGTCTTTTCGTTTGTCTGTTTGCGTGTTTGTTTTTGTGTTTTGTGGTTGTCTGTCGTCCTTGAATAATGCTTTCCCTGTCCGATATTTTTACCCCTTTTTTACTAGATGACTCTATGTAAACAAAGATGATGTTTAACATCGAATCAAAGCGATTTTCGACAAGGACCAACACCATGACATGCTGATCATTTTAGAAAAAGTCCCACATCAATATCACTCATATTTTTCAAGAAGTAGTCGCCATAAACTTGTTTTTTTAAATCTATTTTTAGCCGTGGCGGCCATTTTGAATTTCCGGCCGACCTGAAGTTTTGCTAGGATCATTTAGACATCAAGAGCAACATTCGTGTGAAGATTCATGAAAATCCGTCAAGTAGTTTCAGAGATGTAGTCGCTACAAGTTTTCATTATATAACTCTTTGTAAACAAAGATGGCCGCTGGTGGCTATGTTTAATGTCAAATCAAAATAATTTTTGACAAGGTTCAACATCATGTCATACTGATCATTTTAGGAAAAGACCCATATCAATATCAATTATAGTTTTCAAGAAGTAGTCGCTACAAACTTGTATTTTAAAAAAAATATTTTTAGCCGTGGCGGCCATCTTGAATTTCCGGCCGACCTGAAATTTTGCTAGGATCATTTAGACATCAAGAGCAACATTCCTGTGAAGTTTCATGGAAATCTGTCGAGTAGTTTCAGAGGAGTAGTCGCTACAAGTTTTTACTAAATAACTCTATGTAAATAAAGATGGCCGCTGGCAGCCATGTTTAACGTCGAATCAAAACGATTTTCGACAAGGACCAACATCATGTCATGCTGATCATTTTAGAAAAAGTCCCATATCAATATCACTTAGAGTTTTCAAGAAGTAGTCGCTACAAACTTGTTTTTTAAAAAATTATTTTTAGATTTGGTGGCCATCTTGGATTTCACATCAACATGAATTTTTGCTAGGATCAACTAGACTTCATGGGCAACATTTCTGTAAAGTTTCATGAAAATCCATTCAGTAGTTTCGGAGGAGTAGTCGCTACAAAAAAAAAGTTTACGGACGGACGGACAGACGGACGCCGCACCACGGCATAAGCTCTGCTGATCTCTGATCAGAAGAGCTAAATACCACCATACATCAACTTGAAATCTAACTGAATGTTGTTTAACGGCTCATCAACACAGTATAGGTTATTTAGAGCCGTCCCAGAGAGAGGGGAAGGATACATAGGAATCCGGGAACCGTGCCCTACTCTTATTATCAAATAGATTCATATGGTTCTTTAACGTGCTCGGAGGATAGACCGATACACGGGACCGCCCGGTTTACGTCCCCATCTGACGGACGAGGCTAAGGGAAAGTGTCTTGCCCAAGAACACACCGACAATACTCAGTGGCACCACGGAGGATTGAACCCGGGGCCTCCGGTTACAAATCCGCCGCGCTACCAACTGCGCCACGCCAAATCTCAAAGGTCTTTTTAGTCTTGTTTTAGATCTCCTGAAGGAAGTCAGACTATATAAATCATTATAATATGTTCTTGTATATATTTACTTCTTTATATACCCGTTTTCGGGCATCTGTTAATTTATATATATAGTTTATATTACTACCATATCATCCCTTATTTGTAAATAGTTTTATCTTTATATATTTACATTAATTTTTAATTAATCCTTCATCTTTCGTCAGTTTTTGCGCACAATATGACCTATTTATGTGTCGATGTGCCGTAAAACACCATTCATTCATTCATTTAAGCTCCCCAAGTGGTACCCCTGTAGAGGGGCCCCTTTACACAGGAGGACAAACCTGTTTTATAAATGTTGTGCCTCGTGTCCCTAAATGACCATACCAATGTAGAATCAAATGCATTCACATTTGGACAAGATATGCAATTTTTGGTGTTTTTTTACCTGATTACCCCCTATGGGGACCAGCCTATGGAGCCAAAATAAGAATACTTATTGCGCAACTATACATCCTTTACTAAGAAATACACCACACATGAACTTGAAATCTCAAAGGGTATAGAAGGAGTTAATGTCACAAGCTTGAAACTCGTAATAGTAAATTAATGCAAGTTCCCCAACTTGTACCCCTGTAGAGGGGCCTCTTTATGCAGGAGGCCAAAAACTGTTTTATGTATGTTGTGCCTCGAGTCCCTAAATGACCATAACAAACTAGAATCATAACCATTCACATTTGGACAAGTTTAGCAATTTTTTGTGATTTTTTACCAGATTACCCCTCAGGAGGCCCCATCGGGTAGAGCCAAAATCCTATACCGTATTGCACATCTACACATCCTAACTAAGAAATACACCACACATGAACTTGAGATCTCAAAGTGTATAGAAGGAGTTAACATCACAAGCCCAAAATTTGTAATAGTAAAATGCTGCAAGTTTCCCAAATTGTACCCCTGTAGAGAGGCCCCTATAGGAGGAGGACAAAACCCGTGCCTCGAGTCCCGAAATCACCATACAAAATTAGAATAATATCCATTCACATTTGGACGAGCACTTTTTTTGTGTTTTTTGACCCGATTACCCCCAACAGGCCCAAGTGGGCAGAGCCAAAATCCGAGACCTTGCTACACCCACTTGGGTTATATAAACAAAAAAAATATCAAGTGCCATAAGTCTGCTGTTACTGGTCCGTTCCGGCTGGTTTTCGAACTTGTCTGAGCTTTCATTGATATTTACAAACTATGCAAGTTTGGTAAAGATCGATTAATAAATGAAGGTGCTAGAGTGTCCACAAGGCAGAATATGGCATTTTTTAGGCAATTGAATTGGGGTTTTAAGGCGCATCAACACATGAAAAGGTTATATGGCGCCTAAAAGGCATGAACATGTCAGGCTCATCTTCCATGTACATCGAGATAAAATATGGAAAATGGGCCTAGAACCTTCTCACCCTGAACTGCAGAGTTGCTGCAAATTCTATCGTAGAAACTCCATTTACGCTGGAGCCACGTTATTGTTTTTCTGCCACTGCTCTTTTGATGCGAGCGAGATAACACCTGAAACAATGCAGGGATCATGATGAAGACCTTTAATGAACATGAACAAAAAATGATAAAATGAACATGAATATTGGGGGATTCTACCCCTCTGCCTACCCCTCCAAAGGGATCTGCAGTGGCCGTATTCTTTGCCCCGTGACCAAACGGGGCCCACAAATCAAGGGCCATAACTCTGGTGAAACTAATCTGATCTGGCTGTTTTTCGAATTTCTCCAAACTTTCATTGATATAAAGACACTGGTAAAGATCAGTAAAGATCCGATTAATAATGCGATTAATAGTGTTCACAAGGAAAAAGTTAACGGACGACGACGGACAACTTGCCATCTCATAAAGTCCAGCAGACCTAAAAAGGATTTGTTCAACATTTTCTTATGAATACACTCTGTCAAAAGAATATGTTTTATATATGTGGCAAGATTGCTTATGTATAAAAGTACAAACATTCCACTAAAACAAATATGTCCAAACTATCATGTTTGCGAACCACTCAGTTGGTGTGTATTAACTCGGTTGGTGTGTATTAACAAACAAAACAGTAGGTTATTTTGATTTTGATTTATACATAATTATCTCGTCATGCAAGTTACATATATAATACACAAAGCATCACCATGACAGCAATGTCAGCAAATATATATGAAGAAATTAATAAATTATTAAAGATTTATTTAAATCGAGACATTTTATAGATTAAAATAGAATTGATTCTAAATGTGAACATAATAATTTATGTAAATTTTTTGAAATAAAAATATGTTCGTTCGTTTCACTTTGTCTATTTATTTGGATAAAACCGTGAATCAAATACTGCAATACTAGGTCACATATGTATACATTGTCTGAACATAACATGTGGTTTAGTTTGACATAAGCTGATCTGATTTCATATTATGCTTCAGAAACTGCCTATTGCAGAAAATGTAACCCGACTTAAGAATATGTCAGCCACAGACTTCCCACAAATTTCACTTTAATCATGTGACATACGAGTACACCTGAACCTATGGTTTTAAAGTTTGGGCACAGGAATTCGAAGTTTTGTCAAAAACATCATGATTAAATAAAACACATATTTCCTCTCTCAGGAAGAACTTCTTACAGTAAAAAAATGGGTGTTATAACCCTTTTTTTTAATATAACTTCAAATTCCTGTGGTTGGTGTAACAATAGCAAAATATACATGTATATATACATAAATATACAATTAACAAAATAATAATAATAAAAAAAATAACAATATTAACAATAATAATGCGTATTCATTGTCTGCTGCTAATATAAATGTGTAAATTTAACACACGGGTCTAGTGGCAGTCAAATGGCCCTGAATCGGTCACCTGATGACCTTATACATAGTAGACAAGTGGAACAGTAATAGCAGTGGGAGAGATAAAGAGGTTTGGTTAGTTCAGAGAAAGGATTTTTCATTTTTTCCCTATGTACAGTTCTACATAGGTAAAACTGTGACCCCTAGAGCAGGGCCAAGTCTGCCCCCGGGATCACCATTCAAATAAACTTAGTGGAGGACCATAAGCTTATGCTACATACAAAACATTAGACCTCTAGGTTGTATTGTCAAAGAAGATTGTTTTAAAGATTTTCCTGTATAACACCATGTTAAACTGTGACCCAAGCAGCGGTGCCAGCTATGACCCCAGGGTCAACATTTGAAAAGAAATTGGTAGAGGACCATAAGCATACAATATATGCAATATAGGAGAGCTCCATGCCTTGTAGTTTCAGAGAAGATTTTTTAAATGTTTCCATATATGTCTTTGTAAAACATGTTTCTCCCCCAGGGTCAATATCTGAACAAATTTGGTAGAGGACCGCAAGTTTATGCTACAGAAAAATCTGCTATATCAGGCATAACTCGGTGCCGGCATTTAATGTCGGATAATAGAGGTTGTCGGTAAACCGGGAGTTGAGTAAATTTTGAACACATTCAGGTTATATTAATTATCTCAATAAACTATTGCATGTATATTATACGATAATTCACCGTAAACTGACATTTCGGTGACGGTAAATGATTATTAAATTATTCAGAAACATGTCTCTTTCTATTGGTTGGCATCTCCATTTTATGTACATAGATGTGAGAAATGAAACGATCGAGAATTTATCAATTCTAATACACAAACACATCACAAATACAGTGTTCATGATGATGATAATTAGCAATCGGTACATATTATAGGCAATCATTTTTAGTGTGTCTTCAAAGAGCGCTGTGGTCTAGTGGTAGAGCGTTGGACCCATGATCCAAAAGTCGTGGGTTCGATTCCCGCCATTGCCATATACGTTGTGTCCCTGAGCAAGACACTTATCTGCATTGCTTAGTACTGGTTCTACCCAGGAAGACATCGAGAGTGATTCAAATAAGTTCATAAAGACACCCGGTCGGATACAACAGGATGATGGTAAAGCAAGTGGTCAGATAACCAGTTTTCACTGTAAGAGATTGTTTTAAAGATTTTCCAATATAACTATGTAAAACTGTGACCCCTGGGTCTGGCAAAATTTTACCCCACGGTGACCATTTGAACAAACCTGGTGACTTTAAAAATGCATCTTGGATCATTTCAAAATTTTATATCCTATGAGGATAAAGAAAATAAAATCACCATTTTGATCACGGAGAAACTTGACAGTCTAGGGTTGGCGATCATTAAAAAAGAAAAAATTGTCAAAAAAAAATGTTCAGTAATTCCTGAGATTCTTTCATGACCTTATTTAACAAACTTGAAAAACACTGACCTAATTATCATTCATGCGAAATTTGGTAAAATTTTTCTCAAAATCATCCAAGCGTTTTATGAGAAAAAGTGTTTTAAATGAGTTAATGGGCAGATGACAACGGACAAAAAGCCATCACAATAAGTGACTTTCAGCCTTCTGCTCAGGTGCTCAGCTCAGGTGAGCTAAAAATGTAGACATTATGTACACAGCCATCAATGTTGCAAATCTGTGATAAAAACATATAGGGTATATGGGATGAACTGTGAAAGGTGGACAGTTAAGAAGTAGGGTATATGGGATGAACTGTGAAAGGTGGACAGTTAAGAAGTAGGGTATATGGGATGAACTGTGAAAGGTGGACAGTTAACAGGTAGGGTATATGGGATGAACTGTGAAAGGTGGACAATTAAGAGGTAGGGAATATGGGATGAACTGTGAAAGGTGGACAGTTAACAGGTAGGGTATATGGGATGAACTGTGAAAGGTGGACAGTTAACAGGTAGGGTATATGGGATGAACTGTGAAAGGTGGACAGTTAACAGGTAGGGTATATGGGATGAACTGTGAAAGGTGGACAGTTAACAGGTAGGGTATATGGGATGAACTGTGAAAGGTGGACAGTTAACAGGTAGGGTATATGGGATGAACTGTGAAAGGTGGACAGTTAACAGGTAGGGTATATGGGATGAACTGTGAAAGGTGGACAGTTAACAGGTAGGGTATATGGGATGAACTGTGAAAGGTGGACAGTTAACAGGTAGGGTATATGGGATGAACTGTGAAAGGTGGACAGTTAACAGGTAGGGTATATGGGATGAACTGTGAAAGGTGGACAGTTAACAGGTAGGGTATATGGGATGAACTGTGAAAGGTGGACAGTTAACAGGTAGGGTGTATGGGATGAACTGTGAAAGGTGGACAGTTAACAGGTAGGGGATATGCGATGAAGAAGGAAAGGTGGACAGTTAACAGGTAGGGGATATGCGATGAAGTGGGAAAGGTGGACAGTTAACAGGTAGGGTATATGGGATGTACTGTGAAAGGTGGACAGTTAACAGGTAGGGTATATGGGATGAACTGTGAAAGGTGGACAGTTAACAGGTAGGGGATATGCGATGAAGTGGGAAAGGTGGACAGTTAACAGGTAGGGGATATGCGATGAAGTGGGAAAGGTGGACAGTTAACAGGTAGGGGATATGCGATGAAGTGGGAAAGGTGGACAGTTAACAGGTAGGGGATATGCGATGAAGTGGGAAAGGTGGACAGTTAACAGGTAGGGTATATGCGATGAAGTGGGAAAGATGGGTAGGTAAAAAGGGTGATTAAAACATCCGCTATATCGTAAATATGTCCTTGCGGTTTGTAGGGAGGCTCCTGCAGCTAATAAGAGCATATCGCATCGGAGCTTTCTCTTTACAGTACATATCATATAAGTCTCATCTTGGTCTGGAGCCATAACTGCCAAATGTGACCCTTCCAAAGTTGATTCTACCTGAAATTTGTACAAAGACCAATATGATCATACACGCCTCATTGTTCCGCGTGATTCAAGATAAACACGAATGTTTCATTTATTTTCTTCGCCTTTCAGTTGATCCAATCTTCTCAGGTTCTTGGTCTTTCAATCTCGTTGGCAAGCGTAAATGCCCCAAAACTGATCCGGCCTGAAAATTTTAAGACATGAGAATTGCAACAAAGACAGACAAGGTAACTGTATTGATTTGAAACAAAACGACAGCGAAATGCTTGACTTTATTAAATAGGTAAAGTGAATAAACTAGAAGGTGAAGAATACCCCCGCTTTTTTTATTTTAAGTCCAACAAAGGGCCATAATTCTATAATAAAGTAGGCAATCAACATGGGTGATATAGAGGGACATAAGGTCATCAGTCGTTATGAGTATATGAAGTTTGGGAACAACCATTCAAAACTGTTTGAGAAATGCTAGTAATAAACAAGTGCTACGTGACGGGACGTGACAAAAAAGTGTACACAACACAAGGGACAAAAAAAGTGTTACGGAACATGACGTGATTCCTATATAGCCCACACACGGGACATGACGTGATTCCTATATAGCCCACACTTCACCTTGCGAAAGCAGGGGTATAATAAAAAGGTAATGATTCAATACAAAAAAGTTGTAGATTCACAGCCATGTTGAAGAATGACAAAAAGTTTAATATCAAAAGAGATGTTTTAAATTTGTTGGATACATGTTTTATGCTATGAAGTTCATAAAAGGTAAATAATGCAAAATTGGAATGATAACAATTCTTGATTTTAAGGACATTCTTCCTATTTTTTGGACAAACTCCCTTTTTGGAGGACAAACTCTCTATTTTGAGGACAAACTCTCTGTCCCTATAGCCACTATTGTTTAGGTCACCCTAGCCACTATTGTTTATGTCACCCTAGCCACTACTGTATATGTCACCCTAACCACTGTTGTTTATGTCACTTATGCACTATTGTTTAGGTCACCATAACCACTATTGTTTATGTCACCCTAGCCACTATTGTTTATGTCATCCTAGCCACTATTATTTATTTCACTCTAGCCACTACTGTATATATGTCACCCTAACCACTGTTGTTTATGTCACTTATGCACTATTATTTAGGTCACCATAGCCACTATTGTTTACGTCACCCTAGCCATTATTGTTTAAGTCACCCTAGCCACTATTGTTTATGTCACCCTAGCCACTACTGTATATGTCACCCTAACCACTGTTGTTTATGTCACTTATGCACTATTGTTTAGGTCACCATAACCACTATTGTTTATGTCACCCTAGCCACTATTGTTTATGTCACCCTAGCCACTATTATTTATGTCACTCTAGCCACTACTGTATATATGTCACCCTAACCACTGTTGTTTATGTCACTTATGCACTATTATTTAGGTCACCATAGCCACTATTGTTTACGTCACCCTAGCCATTATTGTTTATGTCACCCTAGCCACTATTGTTTATGTCACCCTAGCCACTACTGTATATGTCACCCTAACCACTGTTATTTATGTCACTTATGCACTATTGTTTATGTCACCATAGCCACTATTGTTTATGTCACCTTAGCCACTATTGTTCATGTCACCCTAGTCACTACTGTATATGTCACCCTTACCACTGTTGTTTATGTCACTTATGCACTATTGTTTATTTTACCCTAGCGACTATTGTTTATGTCACCCTAGCCACTATTGTTTATGTCACCCTAGCCACTACTGTATATGTCACCATAGCCACTACTGTTTATTTCACCCTAGCCACTATTGTTTATTTCACCCTAGCCACTACTGTATATGTCACCATAGCCTCTATTTTTTATGTCACCATAGCCACTATTGTTTATGTCACCGTAGCCACTACTGTATATGTCACCCTAACCACTGTTGTTTATGTCACTTACGCACTATTGTTTATTTTACCCTAGCCACTATTGTTTATGTCACCCTAGCACTATTGTTTATCACCCTAGCCACTCCCTAGCCACTATTGTTTGTCACCCTAGCCTCTACTGTATATGTCACCCTATTGTTTATGTCACCCTAGCCACTACTGTATGTCACCCTAACCACTGTTGTTTATGTCACCCTAGCCACTATTGTTTATGTCACCCTAGCCACTATTGTTTATGTCAACAAAGTCACTATTGTTTATATAACCCTAGCCACTGTTGTTTGTCACCATAGCCACTGTTGTTTACATCACCCTAGCCACTGTTGTTTACATCACCCTAGCCACTATTGTTTTTGTCAACCTATGCATTATTGTTTATGTCTTCCTAGCCACTGTTGTTTGTGGCATCCTAACCACTATTGTTTATGTCACCCCGGCCTCTATTGTTTATGTCACCATAGCCACTGTTGTTTATGTCACCCTAGCCACTGTTGTTTATGTCACCCTAGCCACTGTTGTTTATGTCACCACAGCCACTATTGTTTATATCACCCAAACCACTGTTGTTTGTCACCATGGCCACTGTTGTTTACATCACCCTAGCCACTGTTGTTTATGTCACCCTAGCCCCTGTTGTTTATATCACCCTAGCCACTATTGTTTATGTCAACCTATGCACTATTGTTTATGTCACCCTAGCCACTGTTGTCTGTGTCATCCTAACCACTATTGTTTATGTCACCCTGGCCTCTATAGTTTATGTCACCATAGCCACTGTTGTTTATGTCACCATAGCCAATATTGTTTATGTCACCCTAGCCACTATTGTTTAAGTCACCTTATCCAATGTTGTTTATTTTACCCTATCCACTGTTGTTTATGTCACCCTAGCCACTAATGTTTATGTCACTCTAACCACTATTGTTTATGTCACCCTGGCCTATATTGTGTATGTCACCATAGCCATTCATGATGTTTATGTCACCCTAGTCAGTTGTTTATGTCACCCTAGCCACTGTTGTTTATATCACCCTAGCCACTATTGTTTAAGTGACCCTAGTCAATGTTGCTTATGTCACCCTAGCCATTATTGTTTATGTCACCCTAGCCACTATTGTTTATGTCACCCTAGCCACTATTGTTTATGTCACCTTAGCCACTATTGTTTATCTCACCCTAGCCACTAGTGTTTATGTCACCATAGTCACTATTGTTTATGTCACCCTAGCCACTATTGTTTGTCACCATAACCACTATTGTTTATGTCATGTTTATGTCCAACTGGCCTCTATTGTTTATTTTTTATGCACTATTGTTTAAGTCATGCATATTAACATTGACTTAATGCTAAATGGCGGTTCCATTTTAGATGCTGCTATAACTCTGAATTTTTATTTGTCATCCATAAACTTTAAGTAAGTGTTGATGGAGCCGTCACCTTCAGAATATAGATTCCTGTGTCTCACCCTCTATTATTGCATGGCATTATTGAATCGCATGTATTGCATGGGGTAGGTAATGACAAGCTAGTGCATGGGATAGATAATAAAACATTATTGCATGGGATAGAAAATACAAGTTATTGCATGAAACAGATAATAGCATGTTATTGAATGGGATAGATAATAAATTATTGCAAGGGAAAGATAATAAAAAGTTATTGCATGGGATAGATAATAACAAGTTATTGCATGGGATAGATAAAACATTATTGCATGGGATAGATAATAACAACTTATTGCATGGGACAGGCATTTGACTGATAATAACAAGTTATTGCATGGGATAGATAATAACAAGTTATTGCATGGGACAGATAGTAACAAGTTATTGCATGGGATAGATAATAACAAGTTATTGCATGGGATAGATAATAACAAGTTATTGAATGGGACAAGCACTGTACAGATAATAATAAGTTATTGCAGAGGACAGATAATAATTGATTATCAATATCCACCTCTTTCCTTCAATCCTTGTCCAAAGTTTCTGTAAACGATGACCAGCTCAATCATCAATATCAGCCATGCCAGCACTGCCAAAGCACCTGCAATAGAACTAGTCATGATAAAACTTGTAACGGTAACGTGACTTTTCCACCAATATTATCCTAATACGCATATTTATTTTATGTACAATGACTGCAGCAGTTGGGCCATATAAAACACATAATAGAGATGTAAACACACTGGACATGAGTGCCGAACTAAAATAAACGAGAGTAATATTATGTAATATGATAAGTAATTGATTAGACATTATAGATCCGGTAACAATGATGGCAGTTTAGTCAATATAATATGAACTACAAAAGTACCAAAGATGTTTTACTACAGCTGATGAAGCATGATACAATGGTGTGCATTCTGGGATTTGAACAAATCAGTAGAGCGTCATATTTACTACAGATCGGTTACTAATTTTATTGGTACCAAATTTCAATTATTAATTACGGAAGTTTTTTTCATTTTAACATAAATTATGTTATAATACTTTCACTGGCATAGATAAGATTACAGAAGTAAGATGCTTTACAGTAATTTGAATGCCTAAGCAATTATTAAAGTGTAGTAATAATGTATTAGAGTTTACATAGAGATTATTTAACTGCCAGGGTCGATTATAGGGAAATCCTTCACGAGATGGTAAACGTGTGGTTCTTTTAATGAACGAGCGTATGCAATTAAGTGAATGAAAAAACAAAACATGTCTACCATCGAGTGAAAGATTCTCTATAATCCAACACAACAGTTAAATAATCTATTTATTACATTTTAAATCAGTTTGTGTATGAATTTAACCAAATTAATTGCTTTATTGAATGTTATCGGCAGACGATGTCGACGTCAACAACACTTCACTGACGTCATGACTCAATGTCAGTTAGTTATTTTTGTGTTCCGAGTTAGTTATTAATATTTAGCGAATGCAAATATTCTTTCACTGAGAAATCCCAACCTTTCACCCATAAACATGTAATAAATATATTTACTTATGTACTTACCACAGATTATTACACAGTAGATAATAAAATTATTCGGCTCATGCTCTTCTAAATCACTATAGACCTGCAAGTACAAGTAAAAATAAGAAAATAGGGTATCATTGTTTTTTATTTAGAAAAGCTTATACATAAAAGTAACAAGAAGACAATCCTCCATTTAGCACGACTGCTTATACACAGCATGTATCTAGGGGCTGATACGCTATCTCTTTGTTATTAAACCAGACATCAGCCCACGATTACTGGATGTAAGTTACTATAAAAAGTGATATCAAACCAGAAATGGACTGCTATGAGACTGTGTCATACGTTATCTCTACACTTGTTCTCAAGAAAGAGTTGGCTTATTTTTTCAAAGTATATTTAATATGAGAATTGTTTGTGGATATCCGATGCACACTGAGATTTCCAACCCAGGTAAAACAGTTATTTTTGTTACGATCTGAACCGTGGCTCCATCATTAAACAGTGATACCGAGGGGTGACATTGCTCAATCTGAATCGCATACACATGACTGATTTTCCTTTGGACAAGAGTGCTAAAAAATGAAAATAATACAATGTTTCACTGCGACAACATACACTTACCTTCACAAATTTGTAAATATAATACGCAGGTTTAGCCAAACCCAGAAATGCAAATATGAAGGCACCGATCTTCAGTTCAAGTCGCAACTGTTGAAAAAAACAATTCATAATAAAAAGGGTGAATTTATATAAAGCTGCAGACTCATGTCTTGATTTTAATTGTTCATGGGTGGGAATGGTTATATAACACTTAAGATGCCTTTTTAGTACTCGCTTAAACATGTTAAACAGTATCCAACTTAAAGGTATACCAGCAATCATTCCAACTTAGAGGTACACACGGCAATCATTCCAACTTAGAGGTACACACGGCAATCATTCCAACTTAGAGGTACACACGGCAATCATTCCAACTTAGAGTTACACATGGCAATCATTCCAACTTAGAGGTACACACAGCAATCATTCCAACTTAGAGGTACACATGGCAATCATTCCAACTTAGAGGTACACACGGCAATCATTCCAACTTAGAGGTACACACGGCAATCATTCCAACTTAGAGGTACACACGGCAATCATTCCAACTTAGAGGTACACATGGCAATCATTCAAACCTAGAGGTACACACGGCAATCATTCCAACTTAGAGGTACACATGGCAATCATTCCAACTTAGAGGTACACATGGCAATCATTCCAATTTAGAGGTACACATGGCAATCATTCCAACTTAGAGGTACACACGGCAATCATTCCAACTTAGAGGTACATACGGCAATCATTCCAACTTAGAGGTACACACGGCAATCATTCCAACTTAGAGGTACACACGGCAATCATTCCAACTTAGAGGTACACACGGCAATCATTCCAACTTAGAGGTACACATGGCAATCATTCCAACTTAGAGGTACACACGGCAATCATTCCAACTTAGAGGTACACACGGCAATCATTCCAACTTAGAGGTACACACGGCAATCATTCCAACTTAGAGGGACACATCATTTTAGCTTAAAACTGTATTAATATTTAAACTAATTAATTTGTTTTGTGATAATTCGAGTAATTAATAAGAATGGTTTGCAAATATTCAAAATGTGTAGAAATAATACAGTTGTTTATTAAAGGGAATGTAGCGACACAGCCAACAAATCTTTATTATTGAGAGTTCTGAAAAACTTGGAAAAGGATGAAAGAATTATCAAAATTGGATGATAAACAAAGAAGATATGATAGTTTGAAGGTTCTGTTGAAACGAATATGGAAGCCGCCATTTTTTGAGCTATGACATCACAGTTCTAAATGACCATATATGGAACATTCATGAATATGAAAATTAAGGAGTTTGCATTCATTTGCAGTGATTTGCTTTGCTTTAAATAATATTTACCAATATTCCATATGTGGTCATATGGAACTATGACATCCTAGTTTTCAAAATGGCGGCTCACATGTCCCTTTTAAAACAACCTTCAAATGGTCATATCTTTTTTGTTTATTATCCGATTTTGATCATTCTTTCACATTGTTGCAAGTTTTTCAGATCTCTCAATAAAGGAGCTTCTTTGGCTGTGTTGCTACATTCCCTTTAAGAAATAATTATGAAAGGCCCGAACTATAAATCACAGACGTGTATTGGGCTAAACAGTCTCCATACACCTGTAGAGATTCTGCCACACGTGCACATTAAACAATACAACTCTGACAAGTTATAATAATAAAAGAGAAAGGAAAGAAAAAATATTTACAAAACATCAAATAAAGATGCCTATATGATTGCAAACCAATAGAAACAACTTACGACAAGCCATCCAAATATTCCCCACATGAGCGTGTAGGGTATACCAATGGCGATAGTGATAGTTTCCAGTTCACCAATATGGGTTCCATCTCGCAGGACCAGTATCACCAGGCTAACCTGAATAAAGATACTAATACGTTACACCAGTCTGTATGTACCAGGCTAAAGTTCTCGAGCCAATATCACAAAGTGGCAAACCTACCCCAGTTAAAAAATCTCTTAATATTACGATATCATATTGCCCTGCTCTGTATAGGAAGACAGCAGCAGTCACCTGTGTCGCCTGCCGTGTGCTTATTTCAGCCAGTATGATCTAACTACAAAGTTTGAAGACAGGGTTGCAATCCAGTTTTTTTTAAAGTGTTTATGAAAAAGAGGCACAAATCTGCATTGGATAATTGATAAGGAAGAACTGTATAAAGTTTCATTACCATAGGTCAATATTTTTCCAAGTTATGAATTTTTCCAAGTTATGTGTTATTGGTCAAGGGTAACCATATTCTGTGTGGTAAGATGAAGATGTGTGAAGTTTCATGAACATAGGTCTAATACTTCTTAAGTTACGGCCAATTACGAGCTTGGTTAGGTTGCAGGTTCAAGTTTTATGAAAATGGTCATAACTCTGCTGAAATGAAAGTCTGCTGAAATGAAGGTAACCATATTTTGTGTGGTAAGATGATTATGTGTGTGAAGTTTCATGAACATAGGTCAAATACTTCTTATGTTATGTCAAGATATGAGCTTGTAAGGTTGCAGGTTAAAGTTTTATGAAAAGGAGCATAACTTTGCCAAAATGAAATTCAGAGTTATTGGGCATATGTAACAACACATTTCCTGGGTTAAGATAAAGATGTATGTGAAGTTTCATGAATAAAAGTCAAATACTTTTCAAGTTATAGCCAAGGTTAGGTTGCAGGTTAAAGTGTGACTGTTAGACGACGACGGACAAAGTGATCCCTAAGTATCTGCCATGCTAAGCAGGTGACACAGTAAGTTGCAGAGTTATGCAACTTATGTTTGACATGTTATTTATTAATACCAAATACATGCATAAAGTTACATTCTATTTTGTCACATGGTTATATAGATATCTGCTTAAATACATTTTAACACAGTTTGCCTTTCATTCGGGAAGTCGTGGATTCAATCCCAGGCCACATCATACTAAAGACTTACAGTAGTAGTCACTTGTAACCTTTGCTTGATGAGCAAATAATGAATAGTGCTACGTCTGGTTGGCATGAGTGTCAGAAAAAAGTGACTGGGTGGGGTATAATGTACTATGGCGTGATATTCCACTGTGGCAGTACTATAACTGCTACAAGTATACAGTGGATAGGTCAACATTACATTACACACATTCAAAAGTCCAGATTCAATTGTGCCTATGCAGTTAGGATGTCCTATCAGTTAAAATGGTCGGAGGGACTTAGAAACACACATCTCTCAAATTAAGTTGGAGAGTTCATGTGAACTTTTTATACACAAACTTTGGATCCCCAAAGCACAGCCATTTTTGACGATGGGGACATCATTTGAACAAACTTGATACTCTAGTATCTAGCAATCATGTCTGAGCAAAACTGTCAAACTCTGATCATCGGTTCTTGAGGAGATTTTTTAGTTTCGACTATATTTAGTAATGGCAACCATTTTGGATGTTGTGTTGACCTAATTTTAACAAAACTGAAAGCCATTAGCCTAAGTGTCATCTATGTGAAGTTTGTTTAAAATTGGCCAAGAGGTTAATGAGGGTACGTCGTTTAAGAAAACGTTAACGGACGAACAAATGACAGACAAAAAAGAGTCATGACAGCTCACTTTGATTCTTGGACTCGGGTTATCCAAATATGATATTCATTCCTTAAATATATACTTACTGTAACTTGCAAGTCAAACTTGAGCCAACAGGAGAATATGGCTGCTTGGTTATAAATATCTGAGGGAAAAATGGTAATAAACATTGAATTCCATTATTACTCTAGAATTTTTCTGGATTATCTCAGATTTTTAAAATGTCAAATGCGTTAAAAATGAATAAAACATGTACATGTATATGAAGGGACTGTTGGACAGCGAAGGTGTTTATAAAATATCAGTACAATAGGACTTGCATAATATGGAGTGGGAACGGAATTTAAAAAAATGCAAAAAAGTCATCAAATTAATATTTTTGATTTAAAAAAAACAAAACATGAAGGCCATTAAAATAGAAATTTGTTTTACTATAAAAATGTTGTCTTAATGTACGAGAGGTGTTCAACTTATAATTGAACACTTTCATTGTGTATCTGAATCAACTATCTTGAAATTCTCGCCGAATATGTTGATTTTAATGTCAAGTCTAATGATTCCTTCGATATGAAACATTATAACATGCATGCCCAATATGTGATTCCTAATGTTGTTGCATCCGTATTTTTGAAAAAGGGTAGAGAATGAATGACATTTTGAAGCAAAAATCTTCAATTATGAAAATAACTGCAATACAAATGTTAAGACAAATGCTTTTAAAATGTTGTATAAGGTTATAGTATTCTCATATGTCCATGTCTGAACGTAAAAAAAGTGTTATATGCATTTTTTTTGAAATTTGTCGATTTTCACGAATTCAGCGAAAATTAACATGAAATTCAACTATGAAAATGATTAAATTTACGAAAGCTTCTAGTTCGAAACATCAACTGCAGGCATTTTTGTGATTTCCTCCACTATAAAAAAACAACAAGTTTCATAAGTTTCTTAAAAGAAAAATATATAACTTAAAATTTAGGGGCAAAACACACACATTTGCAAATAATGATAAAAATAATATAAGTTTTTACCAAAAATATCTTTATAAGGTATATGATATACATCAACAATAACTGTTCATTTTCTTTATAGCACAACATATGATTAAAATAGATATTTTAATTTATAAAATTATCAGTAACATACGAGCAAACTGTCCTATTATCTGTCAATTTCTTAATATTGCGGTAAAAAGTCGAGCTTTTAATTCAACATCTATATTTTTGATTTAAAATAAAACATACGATCATATTTAAATTATAAACACAATTATAATATGCATTTAGTGGAATTGTTTGGTTTAAGGTAAAACTCCTCGGCAACAGAAACATATAGGTTTAAAATTGGAAAATAATGTACACCTAATTCAAAATGTATTTAACACGAACCGCGTGAAATTGGAGATTATTTTTAAATGCATATGTTCTAAATGACAGTTTCAAATCATTATCACGCATTTTTTATGATAATCACTTCCGTTCAAAAATAACATCTTAAACAAAAGTGTTGAGTTATAAGTTGAACACCTCTCGTATTACTTCATTCCAAAACCAAGTGATTTATTGCTTCATTATGGAAAATATTATATAAATCATAAAATGAAATAGGATTATATTAAAAAATTAAATAGAATTGCACAATATTCTGGCGCATTTCCTTTGTATTTATAGTTGTAAATCATTTAAATGAAAACAAAACCTGTCAGAAAGACTGGTATACTGTAACTACCTGTTATCGAAAGTTAGATGAAATGGACATGCTACAAAACAAATAAAGTATGGTCTCATCTAGTCGGTTGATTTAAACACCTTGATGGGCTACACTCATCTCGATGTCGATTCTTACGGATGGCGGGAGGTGTGCAGTACTTTTCTACCCAGGAAAAGTGTGCAGTCTGCCCCACAACAACAAAATCGACCATCATATATAACCTTACATGTGTTGAAAATGACGTAAAACACCATACAAACAAACAAACAAAAATCAACTAACGAGATGAGACCATACTGTTATAGTATTGGTATGTTATAGTATTGGGGAACTCCGACAGTGGTTATAGAAGAATAATTCAGAAAAGTTTCATCCGATAATTTCACATATTGTTTTATCTTTGTCCTTGGCACTAGCGGCCCAAACCTCCAACAAGGGAAGCAACTCTAGTAACATAACATTTTGTCTAGTAAGGCCAAATGAATACAATGCGAGTTTCCGTGACACATATCGAGAGAGATATAACAATACTCTATCTATTACTTATTGATTATAGATCATTTATAGTTTATATTTTAACACATAACTGGAATATCTTTGCCATTTGATTAATTGAAAGAAATGAGGATTTATGCCAACTTTTCTACTGCATTATTTGAACATTCGAAAATTTTAACGGAAGGCTTGATGGTTGTAAACTTTGGTCAAACTATAATAACCGATATCTAGATAACTCTCAGGTAACAGAAAATGTTAGGCGTAAAATGATGACTTAACAATATTTATCAGATAACCTCCCTTGTTAGCAGTGTCGAACACCCATTTCAAATTCTAGTATATGTACACATGTGTAATAACAACCTGGAACAATTGTTATTGGTTGAGCATGAAATGCATAAAATGTGTAACCCTACACAAGTTTTGTTAACTGAAACTATTTCATTTATTATAAATAAATCCTGATCTAAGCCATTAACTTATTATTTATCAAGAACTTATAATAGATAACTAACAAAATACAAATCAGATTGTAATGTTTTAAAAGTCGGCATAAAATGAAGTCGGCGTAAAGTGATAAAACACAAACTGTTTGATACCCAACGTTGTGAATGACATGACGTAATGACGTCACATAACATTTTGATGTCAAAGTATGCCAGTTTATGACGTATTGGCACTAAAGTTTAATTGTCTAACGTGGTGGCAGTTTTATGATCATTTCAATTATTGTTTACATATCTGTCTGTTATGTTATGTGATAAATATGATCTTTAACTCATCCCCATTACATATAAAATTTATGAAACCTATTATGAATCTTTTTAAGATTCTATATATAATGATCAGTATTTACATGAGTATGCAAGTTAAATTTACCAAAGTATTCACACTAAATATAGTTTGATTATTGATTTGTTAAAGTGACAATGTCCGTAACTTTTAGCTTATAAAACACAAAATAATTACGTTGACAAACATAACACACCAACCATTATTGAATATTTATTGAATAAAAACCGAGACTATTTGACAGAATTCAATAGCAGTATAAAACAAGAGGCCCAAAGAATGGGAAGGTTTTCAGTCTGTCAGATATGTTATTTGTATCATTTGTTTCCATTTGTCCACGCTTTTTTCAATGACCAAGACATTTCCATTTGTCCACGCTTTTTTCAATGACCAAGACAATTGCATAGAATAAAATTACAAAAAAAAGTTTGGCTAGTATTTAAAAAGTTGAAATTACACGAAAAAGCAGGGTTTCCATAAGCTACCTACAAAGTTTCATTCCAATACTTGTTTCCACATAAACTACATAAACACTAAGTTTCACTTAAATATCTCACTCCTAACTGAAGTTCTTTCCCAGAAACCATTTTTTCTATTATTAGTAAGAGTATTCAAGTGATCTCAAATGCAATCCCAAGCTCCCCTCCATATAAGCTACCTACACTGCAAATTTTGTTCAAATATCTCATTCCTAAATAAAGTTATTGAGGGAAAACCTTTTAACAGTGACCTTCACCTTGACCCCAGTTATCCAAATGCAATACCTAGCTTCCTTTCCATAGAAGCTACATACAAAGCTAATTCAAGATGTCCGCTAAAAAAAGACCGTTTTTTTTTTTATCAAAAGTCATCTATTTCCTCCGAAATACTTCAACACACAATGATTGTGAATGATTATACTTAGTTGGCAGTTCTTTAGATTAGTATTGTCTAATTCAACGAGAAGAGTCCTCGTTCAGTATAAACTGCAGTTAACAGAAGAATATAATGTCTCACTTAAATAAGTTGTATAAATTTATCTTTAGCACATTACATAATTAGTCATCTGTGTACTGTTATTCTGGCGTGTTGTGTATTATATCTGCGGTTATTATCGGATTAACTCGCCAACACCGTTTTATCAACAGACACTAGTAGCAGTTTTCGGGACTTGTTAATTACTGTTCTGGCAACATTTTTCACAATGTCTAAATCATATTTTCAATGACTTTGGGTTTGCTGTGTTTGTAAGATGTGTTCATTCAGAAATGGAAACACTGTTACACAAAACAATTTTGTGGACAGCCTGAAGACATGATTAACAAATAAAAGCAATCGAAACTGCCACGTCGATGATGACCAATCATGATTAATCGGATGATCGGGAATAATCGGAAATTGCCGAAATTCTGTGGAGCGAGAGCGCTAAATTAAAATGTAGTCTATGGCCGAGCGCTAATTCATCATTGCTCTAATATGCCAGAAACCATCGAAAATCATCTACTGCGCTAAATTTGACTTATGCTAAATAATCGTTTCTTACAGTATCTCATTTCTAAGTAAAGTTATTGAGCAGAACGCAATTTTCTATTTATAGTAACAGTGACCTTGACCGTGATCCCAGTGACCTGAAATGCAATCCCAATCTTCCTTTCCATATTACCAACCTTCAAAGCATGTTTTGTTTCAATATCTCATTTCTACCTTAAGTCATTGAGCAGAAAGCATTTTTCTATTTTTAGTAACAGTGATCTAGACCTTGACCCCAGTGACCCAAAATCAACTGCCATGCCTCCTTTCCATATAAGCTGCTGCAACATATACAGCAAGTTTTGTTCCAATATCTAACTAAAGTTCTTAAGCGTAAACCATTTTTCTATTTTCAGTAACAGTGACCCTGATCTTCACCCCAGTAACCCCAAGTGCAATTCCAAGCTGGCTGGTTTTCAAACTCGACATAGCTGTCATCAATATCAGCAATATGGCAAAGTTTGGCAAAATGGAGGCGCTAGAGTATTGACAAGACAACAAATATAAATTTTTGTTAATTCAAGGGCAATTACTCCGGTGTTACTGATCTGATCTTGCTGGGTTTCAAACTAGTCCGAGCTTTCATTGATATTAACAATCTGGTAAAGTTTGGTAAAGATTGGATGAAAAATGAAGGTGCTAGAGTATTGACATCAAAAAGTTAACACATTTTTCGATAATTCAAGGGCCATAACTCGAGTGTTACTGGTCAGATCTGGCTGGTTTTTCGAACTTGACTAAGCTTTCATTATATCAACAATCTGGCAAAGTTTGTTAAAGATAGCATGCAAAATGGAGGTACTAGAGTACTGACAAGACAGAAAACTTTTTTTTGTTAATTCAAGGGCCATAACTTCGGTGTTACTGGTCTGATCTGGCTGGTTTTCGAACCTGACCAAGCTGTCATCAATATCAACAATCTGACAAAGTTTGGTAAAGTTAGGATGCAAAATGGAGGCGCTAGAGTGTTGACAAGACAAAATATAGCAATTTTCGTTAATTGAAGAGCAATACTAGTCCGAACTGGCTGGTTTTTGAACTCGTCCAAGCTTTCATTGATATTAACAATCTGGTAAAGTTTGGTAAATATTTGATGAAAAATGAAGGTGCTGGAGTGTTGATATCAAAAAGTTAACGGACGACGGAAGGACGGACGACAGACAAAAGACCATGAATGGCACAAGCCCTACTGGACAAATTTGGCCAGTAGAGCTAAATCATGGGTTTTAACGCGTAATCCATACTAACACTACACTCCCGGGTAATAATAATCAAACTCATGAATAATACATAATAAGGAAGATACATACTTATCTGGGTCTATGCTCATATTATACATTTCACTGAATTAAAATCAGACAGCTTTTTGGCTATGCTCAATATCTGCTAACTTACGGATAGTGTCCCTTTAATACTAGTACATGTATTTCCATTTCAACACTACTACAGATGCATCTGATTGGTCAAGCCTTTATTCCAGATAAGCAACAAGTAACACCTGATGACTAACACACGCCATCACTGTAATAATCCAGCAAGTGAAAATGAGCTAAATAAATAAATGTATACATACACTGTAAATTCTCTGATGCCCCTGCTATCCTGAATTCCAGTTCCCCAAACTCCCTCGCCACCAACACACACAAAATGATGTTTGGCGGAGCGAGCACACATGCGAAGATGAGTCTCACCTGCAATAAAGATTATTATAGTATTAAAGAGACAGGGGCAAAATTGGTTCTTAAAGAGACAAGAGGCAATCTTGTTTTTTATAGGGACACACAGCAATCTTGCATTATGATTTTAAAGCAATCATATTTACATGATGTTCAAGGGAAGGTTAATACCAAAAGCTGTTATTTAATCAATTGATATCCTTTCAAAATAAAGAGTTTCAAAAAGGGAAAAAACAAGAAGGGTGTTCCATGGAACACTTGTGTTGCCTGCCGTGTGCTTATATCAGCAAGTACATGTCAGTGTGGTGCAATCCTTCATGAATTGTGTAGTTGTTTTTTTAAATGATAAAAGTTTATGAAAAGGGGTATAAATCTGTATTGGATAACTGATAAGGAAGAACTGTATAAGGTTTCATGACCAGAGGTCAATATTTTGCCAGTTATGACCTAAGTTAAGTTGAAGGTTAAAGTTTTATGAAAAAGAACATAATTTTCCCAAAATAAAAGTCATAGTTAAGGACATTGTAACAATATTCCTTTGGTTAAAATGAAGATGTGTGTAATAGGTTAAGTAATTCTTAAGTTATGGCCAGTTACGACCTTGTTTAGGGTGCAGGTTAAAGTTTTATGAAAGGGAGCATAACTCTGCCAAAATGAAAGTCAGAGTTATTGGACAATATTTTTCAAGTTACGGCCAAGGTTAGGTTGCAGGTTAAAGCGTGACGGATGGATGACAGACGACGAAAAATAATTTGAATTTGAATAACAAGGATTTCTTTAAGTTGGCTATAAAGTTATATGTCACTTACCAATTTGACTTTATTGTTGATACTGTACTCTAGGATACAATATACCAGAATAATGAGGATTGTGATAACTTGGACACTCAGTTATAAGAACTTATAAATCACTTACCAATTTGACGGTATTATGTCTGTCTGTGTTGACACTGTACTCTAGGATACAATATACCAGAATAACGAGGATGGCGACCACTTGTACATGCAGTTATAAATCACTTACCAATTTGACGGTAGTATGTCTGTCTGTGTTGACACTGTACTCTACGATACAATATACCAGAATAACGAGGATGGTGACCACTTGTACACTCAGTTATAAATCACTTACAAATTTGATGGTAGTAGTCTGTCATTGTTGATACTGTGCTCTACGATACAGTATACCAGAATAATGAGGATGGCGACCACTTGTACATACAGTTATAAATCACTTACCAATTTGACGGTATTATGTCTGTCTGTGTTGACACTGTACTCTACGATACAATATACCAGAATAACGAGGATGGCGACCACTTGTACATACAGTTCATACTTCCTCTCTCGTAACACACCATGAAAGGCATAGAATGCCACAAACACTAAAACCAAAAGACACCATTAGATTACTGCATACTGAAAATGTGTAATATTTTATTTTATTTTCAACTACTGTACTATTTTAAGGATTGAATTTTATATTTCAATTTTTCTACGTTTGTGAAGCCCTTCTTCAGCACTTCAAACAAGCCTAATGTTTTTTATACCCCTTAGAAAGACCTATATATAATATAAAATTCAATCCTTATATTTCCATAATGTTTATCCTAATAGTATCTATTTTTCAGATTTTTATAATGTAAATACATTGCATTTGTGTTAAAAATAGTGCATGCATGTGCAGTTGAAACGTAAATATAAAACATTAAATGTTTTGGGATTTTTTCCTAAAAAAATAATTAAGTGTGTACACCTTTTCAGAAATGAAAATAAGAAAACTTTTTTATCTATCAGAAGCGATAGCCCACGCAAACTTTAAAAAGAAAACAGACCTATATACCGGTAATTATGCATGCAAGATCAATAGCACTATTATCTAAAATAGACCAATAATGCTCTTTTTTTTGCAGCAGTAGCAGCAACTAGATCTACTCCTCTAAAACTACTTGATGAATTTTCTTGCAATTTCATAAGAATGATGTTTTATGCCAATGACAAATAAAGTCAGTAATAAGATAGTCACCTGCATTTACAAGGAGAAGGATGGTGAATGTGAAGTCCGAGTTGTTTGGATCATCCTCCACTACTTGCACCAGGCGGTAGGTGGTGAGAACCACCGCAGCTAGGATGTTGAGAAATGACAAGACCAGAAACCATTTCTCTTTTGCTAGCAATCCAGCACATGTCCTTGTCTAAGATGTACAAAATAGTCATTTAATACAAACATTGAAACTGGTAGCAGCTTACTGTTTAATTGTTGACATTTACCCGATATGTATTTGGTCCCATATAATCCGAGCCTTCTCGGACCTTACCAGCCCTTTTTACTATTTTTGATATTTCATCTGGCTGTGTACTGTGTATAAAGTCGCAAAAAAAAAGAAGAAAAAAAGACTTTTAGGGTCAGAGAAGACTCGGATTAGGTCCCATACAACAGTATTAACAATTCGTTAAATTTCTTTCAAACCCTTAATCACAAACTTTCTAGTATTCATGTGATTTCTTCCTGGGTATTAAAGTCATTTAAGCCAAAAAGGAGTGAAATAGTTAGACTATATGGCTACCGTAGCCATTTTAACATAATCCCATGAAGTGATATTGAAAATTCTTGTTTTGATAATGACCATTACCATTACTTGGCAAGAGCAAATAATAAATTAATGAAACAACGATTGATAATAAAACTTATTTGGTGATATCAAAAACCAATTGTTTTTGAATTGTCAGAAATTGAAATATTGATATTAACAATCATATATTAAGAACAGATCTGTTGAAATAAAAAGTTGAACATTTTAAAATTGCAATTTCATGATAACCATGATAACAGTAATTCAATTTCTGATATTGAAAAATTAATAGCAAACAAACTGAATTAGCAATATAAATGAAGATTAAATATGGGTCATGTTTAAGCTAATTTATTATGTTTAGACCTTTTAGGAGCTTTAGAAACTGAGGTGAGAGAGTCCCAGAAGTCGCGGATTCCTGGTGGGGTCACATCCCGGGTTTTTCAAACGCACTACCGGAGTATCTTACTCAGACAAGGTACTGTGAAAGTATGCCATCCCTCTGAGGGATGTAAAGCCATCATTCCTGTGTGCAGGGAGAGCTATACCCTGTGCATGTTAAAGATCTCACTTAACTTCTGTGTTAATTAATAAATCAGTGATACACATGGTAAACTGATGGTGATGCTGCAGTGATAATCAAACTAGATTGTGTGCAGTATCAGTTGAAAGAAAGAAATTTAGAATAGAAAATATAATTTGTTGACAATCTAAAGTCGGCTACCCCCATCCCCACAGCTCCCTCTCCACCGCACTCACCCCCCTCCCCCCAGCTCCCTCTCCACCCCAACCCCCCAGCTCCCTCTCCACCCCACTCACCCCCAACCCCCAGCTCCCTCTCGACCCCAACCCCCCAGTTCCCTCTCCACCCCACTCAACCAACAGCTCCCTCTCCACCCCACTCACCCCATCCCCACAGCTCCCTCTCCACCACACTCACCCCCAGCCCACAGCTCCCTCTCCACCCACTCACCCCAACCCCCAGCTCCCTCTCCACCCACTCACCCCAACCCACAGCTCCCTCTCCACTCACTCACCCCAACCCCCAGCTCCCTCTCCACCCCACTCACCCCAACCCTCCAGCTCCCTCTCCACCCCACTCACCCCAACCCCCAGCTCCCTCTCCACCCCACTCACCCCAACCCCCAGCTCCCTCTCCACCCCACTCACCCCCAACCCACAGCTCCCTCTCCACCCCACTCACCCCATCCCTACAGCTCCCTCTCCAACACACTCACCCCCAACCCACAGCTCCCTCTCCAACCACTCACCCCAACCCCCAGCTCCCTCTCCTACACACTCACCCAACCCCCCAGCCCCTTCTCCACCCCACTCACCCCCTACCCCCAGCTCCCTCTCCACCCACTCACCCCAACCCTCCTGCTCCCTCTCCACCCCACTCACCCCAAACCCTAGCTCCTTCTCCACCCCATCCCCACAGCTCCCTCTCCACCGCACTCACGCCCAACCCCATCATCACCAAAAGCCTGTTATGTAACCCCTTTAAACAATTGTATCATTTCTTCATGCATGAATAGTCAGACGTTCGATTTTCACTGGGAGCTCGACTTGTAAGTGAGGATGTGTCGATTCTTACGTATGGCTTGAGGTGTACAGTACTGGTTTCTCCCAAGGAAAAGTGGGTGGTATGCCTCCACCACAAAAAATTGCCATATATAACCTTACGTGTTGAAAATGGACTAAAACACCATAAAACAAACAAACAATCAGGTATTAGTGAGAGAATACTGTGTTTACTAAGCAATGCTTCGCTACTGCCGAAGAAGATCCGCTAATGCCATAACACCAGCACTGGCAGAATGAACACTAAAAACAAACCTTTCCAAACGGCGTGGTGACAGTTGTATGTGGCGCATCCGGAATCCCAAATCGTGTATAATCTCCCGAGTCCGCAAACTGATCTCCGCTTTCAGAAGCCATAACGATTTAGCAAACTACTTTCACTTTTGTCACAAATTTATACATTTTGAAAAACAATCCACCATCTTAAAAAAAAACTTCCGGGTGTCATGTGATAAGCTATAAATAGTAACGGTGCAGATTCATATTTATGTGTATGCAAGGAACGACAACTCTGGCAACAAGCACGTCAATCGTGCAAACTCGCTCATTTCCGTAGATCATCGGATTATTTTTTGGGAAAAAAAATAAAAAAATGGTTGAGGCAGTTCCGATTGCAAGCACGTGTAATGTAATAACTGATAGAATTAAAAATACACAAATTCAACTAATGCCATTAATGTTTTATTCCAATCTATACATATATGTATTGCAGCAGACATTTTAATAAACAGAATTGTAGCTTGTATGTGTCTATTGGTTAATTGTATGCCCTTTGACAGACGTGTGGGTTTAGCACATTTTGCGCGGTTGACCAGACATGGCACAGACCTAATAGCAAAGGGGCCATAGCAAAGTTTGGGAGGTGGGTGTGATGGAAGGGGCAGCAACAAGATACTCTGCCCCCTCTCAGATTATTGGTAATCTACGACTCCGCCCCTGGCCCTTCTGTTCGTATGCCTATGAATTTTCAGTAATCTTTTTCTTATCTCTCAGCACGAATATTTAAAAATAGATCAGTGCCACATGTCAAACTGTAATGTTAAACGTATCTGTTATATAGTAGTGTACATATTTATATAAAATTATATATGTACTAAAGCACAGACTTAATAACTAGACCTACCTAGAGGTTGTTTTCAATATAAAAGAAAGATGTCTACTCCACTAGGGAAAGGGCCATAAATCCGCCAAAAAACATTCGACTGGAACACGACGACGATATGCGCAATTGGGCTTGGTCATCCCTGTCATTGAAATCCTGCAAGGGGTTCAGGAGAACTAGTTCGGACAAAGTTTGTGTATTACAACATTTTAAGGACCATAACATCGCCAAATATCATCAGCTACGACATGCACTATTAGGCTTGATAATGATCATCCCTACAAGTTTTCGTTGAAATCATGCTAGGGGTTCTGGAGAAATAGTCAGAACAAAGTTTGTGTATAATAAGGGGCCATAACTCCACCAAAATTCATTCAAGCGGAACACGGCGACTATAATGTACGCAACTAGGATTGGTACTGATCACTCCTGCTGACCAGGGGTTCAGGAGAACTAGTCCGAACACAGATTGTGTATAAAAAACAAAACCTTTAAAGGACCGTAACCCTGCCAAAAAACAATCAATCGGAACGTGGCAACGATATGCGCAATTAGGTTTGATACTATCATTCCTGCCAAGTTTCGTTGAAATTCGGCCAGGGGATCAGGAGAACTAGTCCAGACAAAGTGTGTGAAATACATACAGGCGGCAGACAGACAGTACAAAAACAATATGTCTCCCTTCCACACAGTGGTGGATAATAATTAGAAGTGAATGCTTTATTAGGTCTGTGACTAATGTCGCCGAGTTGAGACCCATACTCCCACACTCTATAAATCATATATTACGCGGAGACATATGATCGAAAGTCGTTTGAACTTAAAACATAAATTTATCACGGTAAATTAATTAATAAGTATGACACTGATCGTACACCACATGTGAATGTATTATTTGCTTTTAATTGTTTTATTCGTTTTATTATATGTCAGTTTGCATGCGTTCATGCGTGTCTGCGTAGGTAAGCGCGCTGTGTGCGTGTGCGCGCACGTGTATGTGTGTTTGCTGTGTATACAAAAGGCAAACTTTGCTTTTTAGATCATTTTTGAGTTCAGTTTATCCGAAGTCCGCGGCGTGTCAAATATAAAATGATGTCATATGATGCTGACAGGCCTGCCAAAACTGTTTAACTCAAAATCCTGAGATTTTGAAATTTAAAGCTGTAATGGTAGTGATACCACACACAAGGAGTTGCCAGTTCCTTACACTTGCTATTTCAATTAGGTTGACCAATTAAAGAAGTCTATTGCAAATGACATGCTGTTATGTGCTTAGGTGTTAACTGTATATTCAGTCAGTGCAGTTCGTAACGCATCTCATATTGTGTCCATTTGGTTGAATTTGAAAATTGAATTACATGGATGACCCCATATTGACCCCGTATTGATTCGACACTGTGAATACTCCTCTGAATAGGAAGCGTAACAGGAACAATTCGCGAAATAGCTGATAAACTGTGAAAATACATTATAAACATTTTGATTTGATGGAAAATCCGGAGATGGTACACTTAAATCCGGAGATCCGGAGAGCGACTGAAAAATCCGGATTCTCAGGATTTTATCTGGAGATTTGGCAGGCCTGTGTTGTTATTGTTCTATTGGAGAAAGTGCATTCATTCATGCGTTCTGTAGATTTGTTGGCACAGGCCTGCCTAATCTCCGGATAACATCCGGATTCTCCGAAGTTTTCAGTCGCTCCCCAGATATCCCATTTAAATGTACAATCTCCGGATTTTCCATCAAAACAAAATGTTCATGATTTAACAGCTATATTTTCACAGTATATCAGCTATTTCCCGAATTGGTCCTGTTACGCTCCCTAGTCAGAGGAATATATACAAGTGTCGAATCAGTGCGGTCATCCGTGAAATCAGGACATTTTCGTCCCAGATATGTCCCAGGTGTAATGCACTGAGTGAATATACAATTAACACCTAAGGACATATTTACTCCCTGGTTCCTTTTAACGAAATGCGTAATGCAGCAATATATGTGATTTCGTTAAAGGGGTTGATGCATTGTTTTCAATTTATTTGAAAGGGCTCTGAAAAACTTGAAAAGAGCTGAAAGAATTACCAAAATGTCATGAAAAATAAAGGAGATGTGACCTATTGAAAATTGGCAAAGAACATAAATGGAGGCGGCCATCTTTGAACGATGACGTCATCGCGCCTTTTTACCATATATGGCATATTGACAAAATATATTGTAAAGCAAAGAAAATCAATGCAAATTGATTAAAAATAAATATACAGATGTAAAATGTATAAATTGTTGCCATATATGGTAAAAAGCGCGATGAAGTCATCATTCAAAGATGGCCGCCCCCATTTATATTTCCTTGCAAGTTTTCAAACGGTTATATCTCCTTTATTTTTCATGGCAGTTTGATAATTATTTCAGCTTTTTTCAAGTTTTTCAGAGCCCTTTAAAATAAACCTTGTTTGTAAATAGTGCATCAACCCCTTTAATTTGTCAAGTTACCTAACTGAAATAGCAAGTGTGAGGAACTAGCAACTCCTTGTGGTAGCTGCTGCTGTGTACGATGATTATAATTTGTATAAGAGCTGACTTTGTATATGCATTTAGCACGCATCTGTGTAGAAAAGTAAGTGCACTTTCATTAAAAACAGTTGTGGTAGAAACTAAACCAGGACCCGTTTATATTACATCGTCTATCTACAGTCCCTGACTAAACCAGGTTACGGGGCAAAGAATAGGGCCATTGAAGATCCCGTTGGAGGGGGAGGCAGAGGGGTAGAACCCCCACCCCCTCACCACACACACACAAATGCATGTTTATTTTATTATTATTTGTTCATGCTCATTAAAGGTCTTCATCATGACCCCTGCATTGTTTCAGGTGCCATCTCGCTCATATTACTAGAGCAGTGGCAGAAAAACTATAACGTGGCTCCAGCGTAAATAGAGTGTCTACAATAGAATTTGCAGCAACTCTGCTGTTCAGGGTGAGAAGGTTCTAGGCCCGTTCTCCATATGTATCTCGATGTACATGGACGATGAGCCTGGCATGTTCATTCCTGTTAGGCGCCATATAATCTTTTATGTGTTGGTGCTCCTTAAAACCCCAATTCAATTCAATCCTATCGAATTACTATGCTAATTTAGTAGTTTCTATATGAAACTATCAAACAATACATGATTTTGTATTAATTGCAAAAATAATTTATTGAATTTGCGCTTTAAAAAAAATAGTGCAAAAATCAAGTCGCGCGCTCCAAATTTCCATTTAAAATGTCGCTTTAAATCTTAAATGGTAAAAATCTCAGAATTTTGTGTTACAAGATATAAGAATATTACAAGACACAAGAATATTTATTTCAAGTCGTTTTTTGAACATTAGCTCTATGAGCTATTTACCGACGGAACATTTGTAAACATAAAAACATATAATATAGCAGCTAAATCAGAAAGAGCATGGGGTTAAACTTATATATATATACATATCACTTGTTATTTAAAACATATTTATAACATAATAATGTGTTTATTCAGATAATTCACATGGGTCATAAGACCCGTGAGGATACAACAAATACATATAAACTTGACAGCGATAGTGGAATATAAATACAACATTATACCAACAACTAATATAATTAACAGAAAAGTATTCATATGTATAAGGTAACAGTTAATACTTTAGCAGTTAATGTTGTTGTTA